>JAJQKJ010002887.1:0-117194 GCA_029574335.1 Rana kukunoris | reverse complement strand
GGCCACCCGCCCAGGATCGGCCCTGGGCCTAGCATACTTGATAGACTAGCTAATTATAGGGATTTACAAATTAATACATATATGCAATAGTTATATAGGGTACAATAGAGTATATAGTATTGCACATTTTTACTGCAGGATTAAAGAGGGATATTTAAATAAAACCGGAGCCTACATCCCATTTTCTTAGTACACATATGCCAGAGTCCTGTACCATAACCAATAGTGTAAGGACTTGTTCACATGTGAAGTTGATGGGCAGTAAAACTCTGCAGTTGAACCACACTTTTACTGCCCCTAACAGCTACCCCCTTTAAAACTGCAGAGGTATCAGCAGGAGTGTACACATATCATGCCTACGATGCTTGGCTTCAAGGCTGTGGCAGGAATTATAGCCCCTGTCACTTTCAGTCAATGAAGCCGCTGTGCCAGTGCCTGGCAACTGCATGCAGGATTCAAGGAGTTTAACCCCCTTGATGGTATCCCCGAGCGTGACTCGGGTTTGGTTTTTTCTGTTGCGATCGGTATCCCCGAGTCACGCTCGGGGTGGATGTGCAGAGCCAGCGGCAGCGGCGTTCCTTACCTTCTCCAGGCAATCCAGCGATGATCTCTCATTGCTGGGATCGCCGCCGAGATCCCAGCCGTGCCATCCACCGGTCATCTGACTTCCTGGTTCCGTTCCCTGCACCGCAATGGTGCATGGGAGCGGAACTGGGAGGGAAATTCAAATGTGCACAAACACATAAAAAGGAGGTAATACAAAAATACCAATAAATTGTCATATCTTTGAAGCAAGTGCAGAGCTTGAGTCTCGTCTTGTTTATGGGAATGGATATGGATCGTGTATGCAGTATTGTCGGAGTGTGCCGGATAAGCTTGTTGTGGATGGATGGAAGATCGTAAGCGGTGGTGACCATTACATTTGGTGGCACAGCAGTGGGGTGATTCCATCTTCAGAAGGACGGCTACAAGGACACAGGACAATGGATACGCTGTATGAACGGATGAAGCTCTCTTCCCTCATGGACTTACTGGAGAGCCGGGGCAGACCGGCCAGCAACCGTAAGAAAAGGGACATTATCGCAGAACTTGTCTAAATGAATAGAGCTAAGAGGGCCAGCGTAACAGACAGGACACACCGAGCAAGAATTTTTTGATCGGGCTGTTAAACATGGACTGGCACAATATGGTCCTAATCCTCCACCGGAGATCATAGACTGGGTTATAGCGGCTGTAGATGCCACCTTGCGACAGCAAAGAAGTGCTGCGGCAGCTTAAGTCACAGCAGCACCAACTAAAGATAGAGGAGAGGTGCAGATACCAGTCTCCATGGAAGAGGAATTCCAGAGAAGGTTACAAGAGATGCGGATACAGCATAGAGGACCAGTATCAGAGGAGGTCCTGTTGGGATGGTCGGATGTTATTCGGTGCCAACTCTGGAAGGAAGCGCTAGCTCTGGAGCAGCAACACCAAGGAAAGGTCCTGCCCTCCATCTATGCAAGGTACTGGCCGCAGTATGACGTACGACTGCTGTTGTTGGGGGAACAACCGAAGCAGGAGTGGATGGCAGAGTTAAGCAGGCTGATCAGGGCAGAGATGCAGCTGGACGAGAGCTACAGAGCCCTCCGGTGGTATGTAGCCCAAGAGTGCCCGTGGTCAGCAGATGACAGCTCCACAGAAGGCTATGACTATGATGGCCTGGGATTGTTGTATTGGCCCCTCTCTCCAACAACAAACTGAGGTGGTAAAGCTTTTACCCCCAGCTGAATCATTTGCAACAGAGCAGGTTTCCCCAGGCCTCTGCTCCCAACTAGCAGAAGAGGGGGACCCTGTGGTAGTGGATGGGACTGTGGTCTCCACTCACAGCAACCCAGCGGAACAGCTGGCAACAGAGCAGAGTTTCATAGGCCTCTGCTCCTCACTAACAGAAGAGGGGGTTCCTGGGGTAGTGGATGGGACTTCAGTCTCCACTGGCACAACACCAGAAAATGGTACAGGACTGGGACAGGAGGATGTCGGCTTTCACCTAGCACCAGTGGATGGGACTTCAGTCTCCACTGGTATACCCCAGGAAGGGGGGGCAGTTGGCCCAGACCCCCCAACAGCATGATGGACTGAGCCCAGCCACCCTGCCTTCTCCCCAGCGGCAGGCGTGTTCTCTGAGAGAGGCAGAGGTTGGCGGGGTGAGTAATGCTCAGTTTGGAGCCATTTATTTGGGGTACAGTAAGGATACCAGCATTGGAGGACTGGAACTACTGACGGACTTCAGAGTCAACCCGTTTGGGGTTCCCACCTATGTCTGTCTCCCACCGAAAGGGGAGAGATGTAACAGAATGGCCCGTGACACCCAGAGACGTTGGAAGGATGAGAGATACTCTTGTGCCAGCAGCAACAATAACTCTTGGGTCGAAATCCACCCTGTGTAGGGTGGCTAATAGTGAATTATAATTCCTTTACTAACAGATGGGACATTATTAATACTTCATATTTCAGGACTGAGATATCACAAGGAGTTCATGATGACATGACCAGGTCAGCCAGACAGTGAGTCATACCTTTTGTATAATAGGCTATTGAAATATCTTAAGGTGTTGGCTATTCACTGTAAAGACATTCCGTTGAAGGTGTTGATTGCACCCACTCTCACAAGACTCTGCCATTGTGTGATAAAGCTGTCTAGATAACTTATTCAACTAGATGTCTGTGTTATTATTCAAGGTTAATTAAACCCTATTGATAATATGGTGCCATCATGTCTAGCTACCAATTAAAGAATTATCCTCAGTGAGTGTATAGGGGGGTGGAGATTGCATTGTCCTGTGATTAACTGCAATTTGCTTGAGACTGTATAAGAAGCTGAGAAAATACCAATAAATTGTCATATCTTTGAAGCAAGTGCAGAGCTTGAGTCTCGTCTTGTTTATGCAAATGGATATGGATCGTGTATGCAGTATTGTCGGAGTGTGCCGGATAAGCTTGTCGTGGATGGATGGAAGATCGTAAGCGGTGGTGACCGTTACAGGTAATATTAAAAATTGTGACAGAGACCAATCGATACCACGATCAGCAATCTGCTACTCTGCGTGCCAGATTTTCCAGATCCAGAAAATGGGAACCTGTCACTAAAGAGGACATCTGGAACTTTCTAGGACTCATCATCCTTCAAGGGGTGGTGGGCAAACCGCACCAGAAATGGTACTGGACCACCAACAAGATGCTGGCCACGCCATTTTTTGGGACTGTGATTTCTGAGTATCGTTTTTCACTGATTATAAAAAACTTACACTTCGCCAACAACGAAGAGTTTGATGAGGCCACGCATCCTGCGCCCAAGCTCAAAAAAATCTGGGAGGTGTACCAGATGATTGTCACCAACTTCCAGCGGACCTACGTGCCAGAAAGGGATGTCAGTGTGGACAAAAGTCTGATGACCTACAGGGGACGCCTGAGCTGGATCCAATTTATTGCGTCCAAAAGGGCGCACTTTGGCATAAAGTTTTATATGCTATGTGAATCTTCCATGGGATATATTTGGAATGCAGTAATTTACACCGGGAAAGGCACCAAGTTCGATCCCAAATACAACCGCTATGGGATGGCCACATCGTCAGTCCTTTCACTGCTGGACCCATTACTGAACCAGGGATATTGCGTGACAACAGACAATTTTTATACATCAACAGAACTTTATGAGGTTCTGCTCCTCAACAAAACGGATGGGTATGGTACAGTGAGGCCAAACCGGCGTGACATGCCATCTACGTTTGGCAAGAAGTAAATTAAAAAAAGGGAGAGATGGTTGCCTTCCAAAAGGAAAAAAGGGAAATGATGGACAAAAAGGACCGTGTGTGTGTGTCATGAGCACCGTGCACAGCACCTCCACTACCATGGTCCGCACACAACAGGGAAAAGATGTGCTGAAGCCACAAGTAGTGATCGACTACAATCACACGATGGGGGGTGTCGACCAAGCCGATCAGGCAATGACATTTTTCCCCGGCGATGAGCAAAGCAAACAACAAAAAAAGTACTACAAAAAGGTTTTCAGACATCTCCTTGAACAATGTCTTTGGAACGCCTATATTCTTTATTAGGCAAACACGAACACACCTCTGTTTCATTGCGACTTTATATGGAAGCTGGCTGAGCAAATTTTTATCAACCACCCGACGCCATCAGTGTCTGCTAACAGACCCGGACGACGCTCTGTTGACGTTGGCAATCCAGAGCGCCTGACAGGTTGTCATTTTGTAGACTTTGTATCGCCAACCGCACGAAAGTTAGCGCCTACCAGGATGTGCGTCGTTTGCCGTTCCAAGAAGGATGGAAATGGAAAAAAAGTCTGCAAGGAAACCAGGTACTATTGCCCAGATTGCAACGTCGGACTTTGTCTAGTTCCATGTTTCAAACTTTTTCACACCCAGGATATGTATTAAATTTCTTTGTTTGACTAATTTCTTTATTTTTCTTTGCATTATTGAATACAATTATATTATTTATCAGATAATTCATGTGTTTGTGTTTCCAATTTATCACATCTGGAATGTCTACTAGAGTCTTGTTTTGGTCAGGTTTAAATAAGTAATTACTAAAAATTGCAGGCCTATAATACATATCACCAAATTTCCATGCAAAATAATTGTACCGCTTTTGGTACGTAATTCCAGACAGAATTAAACCGCCAGGGAGGTTAAGCAGGTGGCGAGGAGGCAATACAATATCTCCTTACCGCCTGTCAAGAGTTCCCTGAAGATTCTGTCTGCCCCAGTTTAGATAAATTCCCCTAAGTGTCTATAGCACAGGGGTCAGGGGTGTGGAACACACAGGTGACTATACAGAGTGCAACCAAAACGGCCCCTCTTCCCAGTACAAATCATCTTTCCCCAAGCCTTTCCCACCCTATGGACAGTGCTCCCCTAACATCCAAAATCACCCCTTCCAATTTAACCTTTCCATACAGACCCCCCAAGCGCAAACTTCTCAGTGCAGACCCTTTCGCACAAACCCTTAGTACAGACTGCACCCAGCACAAACCCCTCAGTACAAACCCCCCAGCACAGACCCTTCAGTACAGTCCGACACCCCCCAACACAGATCCCTCTGTACAAACCAGCCCCCCTAGCACAGACTAACGCTCTTTAACACAGACTCCTCTTTACAGACTAACTCTTTCAGCACAGGCAGCCCCCCCCCCCCAACACAGACACTTCAGTACCAATGTCCCACAGTACAAAACCCTCATTTCAGACTGAGCTCCCAATATTCCTAAATCTCCTGCCCAGTCCTCCCTTTCCAGTATAGAACCCTCCATACCTTCCTCAAATAAATGAATCCTCAGTGCAGACACCCCCATAACTCCAAGCACAAACCCCTCAGTACAGACTGACCCCCAACATTCAGTGATCCCCTCCCAGCACTCCTCCCCAGTACAAACACCTTCTATACCTCAAACCAAATAAAAAAAATTAATTGCAGACACCAAGGGCTGCCATCAGGGGGGACAGCCCATACACATGTAGGGGGTCCTGGTGTCTCGAGGGGCCCTGGCCACCCAGGCCCCACCCAAAAAGACTGAGTTGCTGCTGTAGTGACTTGCAATTGCTAAAGAAAGGTGCCCACAGAGTGAGCGATGCACTCAAATGAATATCGCTTTGCTGAATATATGGGGCTCTCTCTTTGCTGAATTGAGATGTCTCTGCTGGATTGGGCTGTCTCTTTGCTAAATATATGGGGCCATCTCTTTGTTAGATTGGGTTTATTTTCATATATTAAGCTAGCTAAGCATGTTAAAATAAAAGTGGGAGCACCAAAGGACTCAGTGGGAAAGCCAGTGGGCAAATGTGGTGAAACAGTCATGGGGCGGGCTTAAAGCGGTGTAAGGGGCCCCAAAATGTCTGATTGCTGCCCTGCAGACACCCCCCCCCCCCAAGCTCAGACCTTCAGTACAAACAATCTTCTGTAACCACCCAAGTACAGGTCCTAGAAACAGACATATGCATAACCCATCCCTTCCCCCCACCTTGAGTACAGACCTTCTTTACAGATGTCCTCTTCACTCTCCAGAGGGGTGGGAGCTCAAATTGAGTGGAAGTCCTGCTCTCAGCTCTGTCATATGAGGGGAGGAGGGAGGAGACTTACTGTCCCTCTGAGCTGCCCTGCCCCTGTCATAAAATGGCATCTGCAGACTCAGCTAAGGGTGCTGGTTAACATTTCTTCATTTTATTTTCATGGTACTGCGCTATATGAGAAAGGGGTGCAGCGCCATACAACTCAAAGAAATGTTGGGTGGCACCTCCAGTTAAGTCTGCACCTGGTGCGAACCGCACCCCCTGCAATCTTATTGGTACGCCACTAAAAGCAACGTACATCATATAAGTCTGTCTGCTATGTATTGCTTCTTCCCGTTTCCCAAGTAATGATGAGAAATTATTTCCTAGGCTCTGTTCACACCTAGGCATTTTTGGGTGTTTTTCTCCTGTAAGCCTCAGTTCTAAAAATACTAGGGCTGTGACTGATTAAAATTTTTGTGATCGATTAATCGTTTTTTTTTTTAATCGATTAATCGACTAATTTCGATTAATTAACGCACAGATACAACTACTTTTAGCTGATCTCCTTGCATTGCAACTCTGCATTAGTCAGTGGTAAATGTGGTGGGGGCAGCATGGGGGCAGATGTGTATATTCTTGCAGTATGGGGGCAGATGTGTATATTACAGCATCTGCCCCCATGCTGTAATATACACACATCTGCCCCCATGCTGTAATATACACACATCTGCTCCCATGCTGTAATATACACACATCTGCTCCCATGCTGTAATATACACACATCTGCCCCCATGCTGTAATATACACACATCTGCCCCCATGCTGTAATATACACACATCTGCCCCCATGCTGTAATATACACACATCTGCCCCCATGCTGTAATATACACACATCTGCCCCCATGCTGTAATATACACACACATTTGCCCCCCATGCTGTAATATACAGTTTGCCCCCATACTGCAAGAATATAAACATTTGCCCCCATACTGCAAGAATATACACATCTGCCCCCATGTGTACATTACAACATAGGGGCAGATGTGTATATTCTTGCAGTATGGGGCAGATGTGTCTATTACAGCATGGGGGCAGATGTGTCTATTACAGCATGGGGGCAGATGTGTCTATTACAGCCAGTGTTGTAAGTAACGGAGTTACAATAAATGCAGTTACCTAACGCAGCCCCTTTTGAGGGTAATGAGTAATCTACCTGATTACTCTTCCCCTCACAGTAACGCAGTTCCCATTACTTGGGTGGCATTACCACAATTACATCTACCACCACTAGATGGCAGCAGAGTAATTGCTTCTGCCGGTGCTGTGAACATGAATATGGGTGGAACTCTGCTTTAGAATCATGTGACAGACCATCACAGCGGTCTGTAAACTCCCAATCGCAAGGTTACCTGGATACAATGAGACCCACCCGCCTCACACTGACCTATCACCGGGGAACAACTCACATCGATTACACACACTGTGTGCGCAACCTGATCAATGATCCAGGGAACACATGGCCGGAACAAAATGTTCCACAGAACAAACGTTCCCAATACAACACAGTGTACACAGCGACATCTAGTGGTCAACATGGTAAGTGCAGGACACCTATACAGACCAATTATCAGCAGGTTATTTTTGGTCAGTGATTTCATCTCTTCATCAGACAACAAAGAAAAATCTGACATCCCCATTCCAGATCCCTTGCATCTAATAAAGATTATATAAGATAAATAAAATAATAAACAATAAACTATAGAACATTCTAATAAAGCCTAATATAAGATTTTAAATTACAGACTCTGTAAACGTCAAGGGAATGTATATTATAAACATACATTTTAATCCAGTTTATAATCTGGATGTAATATGTAGCAGATGGATAAGGGTTTTAAGTCCTATTAGCTGCACATACATGGTGGGACGGATGCACCTAGGCTGGGATATACGCAAGATCACCATTTGTTTCTGGTTTTCTTCTCTCAAGGATCTGGCATTCTTTTGTCTTGGAGTATTAACTCACTTCTCCCTGGCAAGCGCCCGTCATCTGTTTCTCAACAAAGCAATGTAGAATATAAAAAAAAATTCAGTTACTTTGCTGAGTAACTAATTACTTTTTCAATGTAGTAACTGACTCACTAACGCAATTACTTTTTCGGAGAAGTAATTTGTAACTGTAACTAATTACTTTTTTAAAGTAAGATGAACAACACTGATTACAGCATGGGGGCAGATGTGTATATGAAAGCATGGGGGCAGATGTGTATATGAAAGCATGGGGGCAGATGTGTATATGAAAGCATGGGGGCAGATGTGTCTATTGCAGCATGGGGGCAGATGTGTATATTACAGCATGGGGCAGATGCTTTTCTTTACACATCTGCCCCCATGCTTTCATAGACACATCTGCCCCCATGCTTTTCTATACACATCTGCCCCATTGCTTTTCTATACACATCTGCCCCCATGCTTTTCTATACACATCTGCCCCCATGCTTTTCTATACACATCTGCCCCCATGCTTTTCTATACACATCTGCCCCCCATGCTTTATTATACACATCTGCCCCCATGCTTTATTATACACATCTGCCTCCCATACTGCTCTATACACATCTGCCCCCATGCTTTATTATACACATCTGCCCCCATGCTTTTCTATACACATCTGCCCCCATGCTTTTCTATACACATCTGCCCCCATGCTTTTCTATACACATCTGCCCCCATGCTTTATTATACACATCTGCCTCCCATACTGCTCTATATACATCTGCCCCCATGCTTTTCTATACACATCTGCCCCAATGCTTTCAAATATACGTGATGGTTGTCCTCTCTTACCAACTTAAGGCAGGAGGATCCGTCCGCAGAGTAGCTGACACTGACACGTGCTAGGGAAGATACAAGCAGGTGGGCGGGTGATGATGACGTCAGCGCGCCGCTACTTGGTTGGCGCCGGGTGGACCAAGATGGCCGTGGCTCCGGAGCTAGGCCGAAGCCGCGGCCTTTCCTATCGCCGAGATCGCGGAGCTCACTCCGCGGATCGTCGATCAAAATTATTTTAGTCGATCAAAGAAATTAACGATTAATCGAACAATTAATTGTTAATTTCCGCAGCCCTAAAAAATACCCAACAAGACAAATCACATTCATTTCAATATCTCCTGTTTCACATCTGAGCATTTTGTCATCTGAAGCAAAATGCCTAAAGCTAAAAAAAAGTATAGCAGCTTATTTTTTTTCCAAGTGTTTTCTCGTTTTGACTAGTACAAAAACCACTTTTCTGCCTAAAAACAAAACGCCTAGGTGTAAACAGAGCCTAAAGCACACGATCAAAAAAAATTATCAAGAAATCCGTGTATTTTTTTCAACAGGTTTTTGGCTCAAATTTGGCTTGCATATACACGATCACACAACATTCTTTCAGTCGAGAACGCGTTAATGTACAACACTACAATGAGCCGAGAAAAATTAAGTACAATGATTCCGATCATGCATCAAATTGCTTCAGAGCATGTGTGTTTTTTTGCACGTCAAAATTTCCGACAAGAACTTTTCCCGTCGGAAAAATTGAGAACCAGCTCTCAATTTTTTCTTGGTGGAAATTCCAACAGAAAAATTCCGATGGAGCCTACACACGGTCGGAATCTCCAACCAAAAGCTAACATTGGACTTTTTTCTGTCAGAATTTATGATCGTGTGTACACGGCATTAAAGAGTGGAAAGATCTAAATAATTACCTGATTTACCTGGTTTTGTGCTTCCTCATGTCTTTTTTGAGGAATTCCTAAATCCTCCAACATCATTTCCAATTTCCTCTCAACTTGCCTCCTAAATCTGCCTTTTAGCTGGGCGTAAAACAGGATATGCTCTTGTTAGACTGTAGGAATATAGATATAATATTTACATCAGTGGACATAAAGTACTTCAGTCGTAGTAGTGAAATGAGGTTTATTATATTATCAGAAAATGTGCAATATGCATCAAAAGGAAATTAGAAAGGTGCATAAATGTGGGCACCCTTGTCATTTTGTTGATTTGAATACTTATAACTACTTAACACTGATTAATTGGAACACACAATTAGTTTGGTGAGCTCATTAAGCATTGAACTTCATAGACAGGTGTATCCAATCATGAGAAAAGGTATTTAAGGTGGCCAATTGCAAGTTGTTGTTCTCGCCTCTGAAGAGTGGTAACATGGGGGCCTCAAAACAACTTTCAAATGACCTGAAAATAAAGATTGTTCTACATTATGGTTTAGGGGAAGGCTACAAAAAGTTATCACAGAGATATATAAGTGTCCACTGTGAGGAACATAGTGAGGGAATGGAAGACCACAGGCACAGTTCTTGTTAAGGCCAGAAGTGGCAGGCACATAAAATATTGGAGAGGCGAAGGATGGTGAGAACGGTCAAAAACAGCCCACGGACCACCTACAAAGACCTACAACATCAACTTGCTGCAGATGGTGTCACTGTGCATCCTTCAAGAATTCTGTGCATATTGCACAGGGAGAAGCTGTATGGGAGAGTAATGCGAAAGAAGCCTTTTCTGCACACACACCACAAACAGAGTCACTTGAGGTATACAAACGCACATTTGGACAAGCCAGCTTCATTTTGGAATAAGGTGCTGTGGACGGATGATACAAAGATTGAGTTATTTGGTCATAACAAGGGGCGTTATGCATTGCGGCAAAAGAACACAGCATTCCAAGAAAAACACTTGCTACCCACAGTAAAATTTAATGGAGGTTTCATGCTGTGGGGCTGTGTGGCCAGTGCCGGTACTGGGAATCTGGTTAAAGTTGACGGTCACATGGATTCCACTCAATATCCACAGATTCTTGAGAATAATGTTGAGCAATCAGTCACAAAGTTGAAGTTACGCTGGGGCTGGATATTTCAACAAGACAACGATCCAAAACAATGCTCAAAATCTACAGATGAACTGCAGAACTGCAGATGAACAAGTACAATGTTCTGCAATGGCCAGCCCAGTCCTCAGACCTGAATAACATTGAACATCTGTGGGGTGATTTGAAGCGGCTGTCCATGCTCGGCAACTATCAAACCTAATTTACTGGAGATGTTTTGTAAGGAGGAATGGTCCAAAATACATTCATCCAGAATCCAGACACTCATTACAGCCTATAGGAAGCGTCTAGAGGCTGTTATTTATGCTCTACTAAATATTGATGTGATTTTTCTGTTGGGGTGCCCAAATTTATGCACCTGTCTAATTTTGTTTTGATGCATATTGCGCATTTTCTGTTAATCCAATAAACCTCATTTCACTACTGATATAATCTTCACCAGTAGTTCACTCCAGTTCTTGGCTTTACCTTCACATGTTACAGAACTATAGTCTCCTTATTTAATTCTAATATAAAATAAATAAAATGCAGCAGGACCTGGCAAGTGCCTTCTACTAATTTAATTAAAATTGTGGTTGAAATTGTGGAGATTCAGGATTTCCAAAACTAAAAAATATTTGATCTATTGCCTTTCTCTCATATTCACTCTCTTTCTCAGAGGTAAACCTTAGATCATAACTTATACAATCTACTCTGTTGACATACTGTATACTGTACATAGACAATATAAAAAAAAAAAAAACATACAGGCCCTGCTATGGAGTACTATGGATCTGAGACACCTTTTCAAGTCTATCAATCGTTCCAAACGCTTAAAGGAAGGGTCCACCGTGGGAAAGACCTATTTATATATTTTTTAAAACAAAACAAACTCATAACATATAGGATCTGCCCCTGATGCTCTCCTGTGTTGTTCAATGTTAAAAGGGTTGTAAAGGTACAGTTTTTTGTCCTAAATAGCTTCCTTTACCTTAGTGCAGTCCTCCTTCACTTACCTCATCCTTCTATTTTGCTTTTAAATGTCCTTATTTCTTCTGAGAAATCCTCACTTCCAGACAGGGTTGCCACCTGTCCGGTTTTGACCCGGACAGTCCGGGTTTGGACACATGTGCCCGGTTTTGAAGCCTCCTGAGACCCGGGCACATTTAAAAAAAAAAAAAAAAAAAATTTTTTTTTTTTTTAGCTGTCCATCCTGGCCCGGCCGCAACAGAGCTGCACATCCCCGGCTCCACCAGCTTGCCTGAGTGTTAGTAGAAGGTGTGCCGCCCGCAGCAGTGCTCTCTGTTAGCCCCCCGGCCGGGCTGTATACATGTGTGCAACTTCTCACTGTGCTAGCCCCTCCCCCTCCCTCCCTCCGGCACGCCTCCGTCTGCATTGTGTGCTGCAGAGTGGAAGAGGACACATGGGACACAGAGTGCTCAGCTCTTCTCTGACTGGCTACAGAATACACATGGAGGTGGGTGGATGGGCGGACCATACACTACCCCCACCATACACTAAACATACAGTTCTGCCCCCCCCATGCATATACCATTACCATCCACAGCCGTATATACAGTTCTGCCCCCCTCCATACCATCCACAGCCTTACATACAGTCCTGCCCCCCCTGCATATACCATCCTCAGCCATACATACAGTCCTGCCCCCCCCTCCATATACCATCCACAGCCATACATACAGTCCTGCCCCCCCCCTCCATACAGGGCCGGATTAACAGAGGGGCTGATGGAGCGGGGGTTGTAGCTCGATGACCAGAGGTCACAGAAACCCCACATTTGGGGGGTAGTCAGTTGAAGACCTACCCCACAACTGGTCAAAATATGGGATGGCTAGCATTTATGGTTCTGGAGATACGGGCCTGCTTGCACAGCCTGTCAGAAGCTACATACAGAGCGGCCATTATAAATACAAGTGGACACACTGCAGCAGACTGAGAAAAAAAAATCATCATTCATTTTTTGCTAGAAAACTACTCTATGGTGGTCTTTGCAACTTTTTATGTTGCACGGCATAGAGCTGCACGATTCTGGCTAAAACGACAACTGCAATTTTTTTGCTTAGAAGATAGATGACGATTCTCTCACGATTCGTGCGGCATAACATCATCTTTCACATTAAAATGAAAAAAAAAAAAAAAAATGGACTAACTTTACTGTTTTGTTTTTATGGTTTTTATTATTCAATGAAGTGGGCAAATGCAGCGTGACATAAAATATTGCAGCAATTCCCATTTTTGTCTCTGCTAATATATATATATATATAATGTTTGGTGGTTCCAAGTAATTTTCTAGCAAAAAATATTGCTTTTTAACAAGTGTTGGACTTTAAGTGGTTACATTTCTTGCATTTACACACAGAAGTTTGATCTAAAAAGGAAGTTGGTTACAATGTTTCATGTTGTTTACAAACTTGGCAGACTGCCCGGATATTTTCTTTACACACAGAAGTTTATCCCTTTGATCTATGAAGAAAGTGTTAGATACAATGTTTCCTGATAAGAACTTGGCAGACTGTCCAGATATTTTCTTTTGACAGCTGAAAGTCTCTCCACTTGTTATATGGAAGAATCAGCAAACTCTGCATTGGAGATGTCAGGGGGGTTGAATCAAGATCACAATTTTTTTAACGAATAATTGTGCAGCTCTAGCACGGTACTGTATTTGCGCAGCAATTTTTCGAACGTGTTTTTTTTTTGGAAATAAACTGTTTCATTCATTAAAAAAAAAACACTAAAGTTAGCACGATTTTTTTTGGTATCCTAAGCGATGCTTTAAAATTTTTTAGGTTACATGTTTAGAGCTACAGAGGAGATCTAGTGCTAGAATTATTGCTCTCGCTCTAACGATCGTGACGTATGTAACCTGTGTGTATCTGGCTCTGATACTAGCCAGTGCCTACCCAGCCACTGACTGGTATCTCTCCCTAGCCTGTCCCCACACACCCTCTCACCTGCTGACCTGTAGATGGTGGAATCACTCCTGTAGTGTTGTTGTGTTCTGCCAGTGAGTACAATGATCAGTGTTGCTATCTATAGCTGGCAGCACTGATTGTTTTTGGAAAAACAGGCTGGTTGTACTCAAGTCAATTAATAGATTGACTTGTGTAAAACCAGCTAGCCCATACATAGATCGACTATGGCTGGTCTCTGCATAATTGGTGTAATTTCAATTCATGTATGACCCGCTTAACCACTATGCAGTCCCTAAACATCCTTCCACTCCTATACATTGTGCCCACTGTCATACCCTCCACACTCCTCTCCTGTACATAGTGCCCACTGTCATACCCTCCACACTCCTCTCCTGTTCATACTGCCCCCATCATACCCTCCACACTCCTCTCCTGTACATACTGCCCACTGTCATACCCTCCACACTCCTCTCCTGTACATACTGCCCACTGTCATACCCTCCACACTCCTCTCCTGTACATACTGCCCACTGTCATACCCTCCACACTCCTCTCCTGTACATAGTGCCCACTATCATACCCTCCACACTCCTCTCCTGTACATACTGCCCACTATCATACCCTCCACACTCCTCTCCTGTACATAGTGCCTACTATCATACCCTCCACGCTCCTCTCCTGTACATACTGTCCACTGTCATACCCTCCGCACTCCTCTCCTGTACATACTGCCCACGTCATACCCTCCGCACACCTCTCCTGTACATACTGCCCACTGTCATACCCTCCACACTCCTCTCCTGTACATACTGCCCACTGTCATACCCTCCACACTCCTCTCCTGTACATACTGCCCACTATCATACCCTCCACACTCCTCTCCTGTACATAGTGCCCACTGTCATACCCTCCACACTCCTCTCCTGTACATAGTGCCCACTGTCATACCCTCCACACTCCTCTCCTGTACATACTGCCCACTGTCATACCCTCCACACTCCTCTCCTGTTCATACTGCCCCCATCATACCCTCCACACTCCTCTCCTGTACATACTGCCCACTGTCATACCCTCCACACTCCTCTCCTGTACATACTGCCCACTGTCATACCCTCCACACTACTCTCCTGTACATACTGTCCACTGTCATACCCTCCACACTCCTCTCCTGTACATACTGCCCACTATCATACCCTCCACACTCCTCTCCTGTACATAGTGCCCACTGTCATACCCTCCACACTTCTCTCCTGTACATAGTGCCCACTGTCATACCCTCCACACTCCTCTCCTGTTCATACTGCCCCCATCATACCCTCCACACTCCTCTGCTGTACATACTGCCCACTGTCATACCCTCCACACTCCTCTCCTGTACATACTGCCCAGCTGTCATACCCTCCACACTCCTCTCCTGTACATACTGCCCACTGTCATACCCTCCACACTCCTCTCCTGTACATACTGCCCACTGTCATACCCTCCACACTCCTCTCCTGTACATACTGCCCACTGTCATACCCTCCACACTCCTCTCCTGTACATAGTGCCCACTGTCATACCCTCCACACTCCTCTCCTGTTCATACTGCCCCCATCATACCAGCCACACTCCTCTCCTGTACATACTGCCCACTGTCATACCCTCCACACTCCTCTCCTGTACATACTGCCCACTGTCATACCCTCCACACTCCTCTCCTGTACATACTGCCCACTGTCATACCCTCCACACTCCTCTCCTGTACATACTGCCCACTATCATACCCTCCACACTCCTCTCCTGTACATACTGCCCACTATCATACCCTCCACACTCCTCTCCTGTACATAGTGCCCACTATCATACCCTCCACACTCCTCTCCTGTACATAGTGCCCACTGTCATACCCTCCACACTCCTCTCCTGTTCATACTGCCCACTATCATACCCTCCACACTCCTCTCCTGTACATAGTGTCCACTATCATACCCTCCACACTCCTCTCCTGTACATACTGCCCACTATCATACCCTCCACACTCCTCTCCTGTACATAGTGCCCACTATCATACCCTCCACACTCCTCTCCTGTACATAGTGCCCACTGTCATACCCTCCACACTCCTCTCCTGTTCATACTGCCCCCATCATACCCTCCACACTCCTCTCCTGTACATACTGCCCACGTCATACCCTCCACACACCTCTCCTGTACAAACTGCCCACTGTCATACCCTCCACACTCCTCTCCTGTACATACTGCCCACTGTCATACCCTCCACACTCCTCTCCTGTACATAGTGCCCACTATCATACCCTCCACACTCCTCTCCTGTACATAGTGCCCACTATCATACCCTCCACACTCCTCTCCTGTACATAGTGCCCACTGTCATACCCTCCACACTCCTCTCCTGTTCATACTGCCCCCATCATACCCTCCACACTCCTCTCCTGTACATACTGCCCACTGTCATACCCTCCACACTCCTCTCCTGTACATAGTGCCCACTGTCATACCCCCCACACTCCTCTCCTGTTCATACTGCCCCCATCATACCCTCCACACTCCTCTCCTGTACATACTGCCCACTGTCATACCCTCCACACTCCTCTCCTGTACATTCTGCCCACTGTCATACCCTCCACACTCCTCTCCTGTACATACTGCCCACTGTCATACCCTCCACACTCCTCTCCTGTACATACTGCCCACTGTCATACCCTCCACACTCCTCTCCTGTTCATACTGCCCCCATCATACCCTCGCACTCCTCTCCTGTACATAGTGCTCCCATCATACCCTCCACACTCCTCTACTGCATATACTGGTCACTGTTACACCCTCTTCACTCCTTTCCTGCAAGTAATACCTACCCTCTGCACTCATTTCCTGTACATAATGTCTTACACCTTGCACTCCTTTCCTACACATACCAACATATGCGCCACACTCTTGTATATACTGTTGTAAATTCTGCACTCCCTCCCTGCACATACTGTAATACCCTCTGTACTTAATGAAAATTAAAAGGTGAACTAATGCCCCTGATCTCCACTGCACTTACCTCTGTAGTAATGGAAGAGTTTTATTTTTTTTAAATGATTGTGCTGAGGTTTATTCATGTCAGTGAGACTCTTACTTGTGGCACAGCAAAGTAAGCATATTTTATAGGTAAAATATTTTTTTTGTTTAATTTAATCATGCCTCGTGAGGCCCCTCCCTCAATATGGCCACACCCACCATATGTAGTGGCGTGTTCGGGTTTGGCTTGAGGAAAAGGTGGCAACCCTACTTCCTGTTCTTCTGTCTGTATCTCCACACAGTAATGCAAGGCTTTCTCCCTGGTGTGGAGCGTCATGCTCGTCCCCTCCCTTGGACTACGGAAAGTCAGGACCCTCTAAGTTTCAGATAGAGAAAGGAGCTGTGTGTTAGTGGGCTTCCTGACTCTCCCGTAGTCCAAGGGAGGGGGCGAGCATGACACTTCACACCAGGGAAAAATCCTTGCATTACTGTGTGGAATTACAGACAGAAGAACAGGAAGTGAGGATTTCTCAGAAGAAATAAGGACATTTAAAAGCAAAATTGAAGGATGAGGTAAGTGAAGGAAGACTGCACTAAGGTAAAGAAAGTTATTTAGGTAAAAAAAAAAAAAAAACAAGTACCTTTACAACCTCTTTAATACAAGTTTAGAGTAGAGCATGTAGAGTTTATGCAAATTAAAGATGCCTTTGCTTTCAAAATAAAGAAGACTTGTATACATAAAAAAATATACACGGGCATTGCTTTTTTCCTGGCTATCTCTGGCTTCATTACTTTCTGGATAACTGACCTGACCAGGCCAATAACTCAGAAAGTATTGCAGTCACTGGCATGATGTTAAAGTGGAACTTAACTCTCTCAATCAACACTGACTATTTTAATTTCTTATGCTGTTAGCATTATTAAATATATAGGAAAGTATATTAAAGTATATTATATTTACTTGTTTCAAACTTTTTTTTTCGATTTCTTCAGTAACATTCTGGTTTTCAGGCTAGGGTAAATTATGTCATACATTCCAGACTTAAAGGGGGGGGGGGGGTGAAGAGGTTTTCTCAGCCAAGCACTCCCTCCTGCCTCCATGCCTGAGCGAAGGACATATGGATTCCACAATGTAAATGCTACATTTATCATTTGCCTGTAATCAAAATGGCCATGGCCAGAAATACTAGATCAGCTTGGTGTAGATAGTGTTAATATGCATTTATACTTTATAAAATTGTGTTTCGTATTAGTTGTATTAATAAATGTACACATAGAAACTATTTTAGATAAATACAAGTGCAGGGCTTGCTTCCTGATGTGTAGTATTACACCATGGCTGTACTCGACTTTTCCTTCTCACAAAGCAAATCTGAGTCGGTTGACACACTGAAAACAATGCACTTCCTGTGTGGCTGAAATCGTATCTCAACAGTTGTTAGAAAAGAGACATAATAGCACTGGACCACCAATAGCTCTCTCTAGTGGCAAATTTACAAATATCTACACCAAAGGCTCTATTATCAAAAACACAGAAAAGCAAGCTTGTAAAATGTGAGATTCCAAAATGATTTTTAAGTTTAACTCCACAGAAAAATGTAAACATGAATAACCCAGCACTGGTATCTTTGGCTGCAGTACCCATCTCCTCCCTGGTACTGTGCCTTGCAAACTCCCCATTCTGTGATGCAGAGCTAGTCTAACTTCTGGCTTTAGCATTCACTTATTTGAAATATTTACATAGTATAAGGCAAGGTGACTTTAAGAGAAACTACTGCATTTACAGTTATTACGACTATCTGTCATATTTACTTGATTTGGGGCAGCTGGCCAAAGACAACATAAAATTCAGCTGCTTTTATTTTTCGTCTCATTTCAGGTTGGTGAGCTCTTGTTTTAAGTATTTGCAAAAAACACATTTCTGGCATGATGTGTTTTACTCCCACTCACATTTTCACAGCCTATTTCCAGCAGGTTGCACATTGTGTTCACGCTTAATTTTGAGTTACAGGATCAAATGTGTAGGTAGGAGGTCAGCTGCTGTGTCATCTGGTGACAAGCCAGAGGCATCTTTCTTATGTACTGTATTTATCGGTGTATACCGCGCACTTTTTTGCCCTTAAAATCAGGGCAAAATCATGGGTGCGCGATATACGCTGATACTCGCTTCCCGTGCTGTGTTTGAATCCGCCGTCGACATATACCGAGTGCAGTACACTCAGGTATACACGGCCAGGCTCGGCTCCCATCGCGGTTATGCGAGAGAAGCCGAGCGTGGCTGAGCATGACCGAGTGTACTGCGCTTGGTATATTTAGGCAGCAGATTCAAACACAGCGCGGGAAGCGGGGATCGATACTCGCTTCCTGCATTGTGTTTGAACGCAGCTGCGACATATACCGAGCGCAGTACACTCGGCCACGCTCGGCTTCTCTCGCATAACCACGAGGAGAGCCGAGCCTGGCTGAGTGTACCCGAGTGTACTGCGCTCGGTATATGTCGGCGGCGGTGTTCAAACACAGCGCGGGAAGCGGCGATCGGCACAGAGACCAGTGCGGGAGGACACCACGATGGCCGCCGGACCGGACAAGGCCGCCGATGGACGCCGGGCAAGACACCAAAACTGGAAGTATTAAAACATTTTTTTCCAGGAATGTCAGGCTAAATTAGGGGTGCGTGCTATACGCCGATGCGCGTAATAGGGCGATAAATTTATGTTCTCATAATCCTAGTGCAATAAACTCTGGGGGACATTTCTGATGGTCAGAAAAGTGTTGCAAAGGATGGCAGGTGAATAGAGAGAGACATTAAAATAGATCAAATCCAGCATTATTAAATATGAAGAAAAAAAATGAAAGTTTGCACCATTGTATATGAAGAGTATGTATTAAACATTAGCAGGCGTCTGATATTAAAGAGGGACTTCACTTGGGTTGTTTAAAATTGAAAGTCAGCAGCTACAAGTACTGTATCTGCTCACTTTTAGGAACCAGATACTTACCAGTCCATGGAGTTCAGTACTGCCTTCCACGCACTGAAATGAGCATGTTCAAGGCACAGCAGTGCAGTGAAATTGTTCCTGCAGCCTCCTAGGACATGTGTTACAGACTGCATGGGATGAGCCATCATACATCATTTTTGCCTAAGCAAGGATTGCAGAAGTTAAAAAAGTATCCTGGAAATGTGTTAGAGGCTGGGGGAGGAAGAGGATGAGCTATACGTTTCTTATTGGTTAAAGGTCTTTTGGATGCCGGCCGGGATCCACGCCATACCTCTCCATTCTGTGCCCTATGTACCATCTACCCAAAGTGATTGGATATTCCCGAGGAAACATTGAGGGCTCTCTGTATGCACACACTCATGAAGTTTCAAGATCCCCTGATCCTTCTATACAGTACATACATCAGGATATTTGTGGCTACGTTTTTATGGTCTACAGGGGGGAATCTTGTGTGGAACATTTGGGGCCCCAGCCACCCCTTTTGGGACATCTGAGACACCTCAAGTTGCGGCATAGTGGGATGCTTTTACACACCTCTGTTGATCTACATATGTTGTTTTATAGTGATTAGTTTAATGTTTGTGACCTTCTCCTAAACGCCCCTGAAGAAAGGATTGAACTCTTCCTGAAACATGTGGGTATTAGAGAGGATAGTGTAACCTATTGTATATACAGTATATCTTTACAAGTCAGTGGTTTTATTGTTGATATTTTTTACCATTCAAAATAATGTTGTACCATACAATTTTATGGATGTAAAAATAAAATTATATGTTTTATACCATAAAAATATCTTCTTTTACTTCTGTGGTGGTTAATTCTTTACAAAAATGAAGCATGACATTGGACAAACATGCAAGCTTCCATAGGTGACCCCTTCTGAAAATATTAGTTTACTGTTCATCATTCTGGTCCAATGGATTCACTGGCCCAGAAAAAGGAATAAGGAATTCTGATATATACTGTATGTGGCTTTCATTTGCAGACTACCAATTATTAATTTCATAGCAGGAAAACTTTTATATTCTGTTTATCTATAGCCTTTTCACAAATGATTTCCTGCTGTCCAGTCTTCATCCGATGATAATGTGTTTGAACAAGACTGCAGTTGCCCCAGAAAGGTGCCAGAACCACGGAACAAATTTAGAGGCATCTTTCTAGATTTAGATTAAAAGCTATAATTAAAACATACATACGGGTAACTAGAGGAATGTAGCAGCAAGGTAAGGAGATAATTGCCCAAACAAGAGCCATTGACCAGGTAGGTTGTGTTATCTGGCGCATACTGTACTGGTAAATATAAGCGCATCATATTCAGTACTTATGAAAAATAAATATGCGCTAAAATTAACTAAAGTGGTGAAACTGTGTACAGCAAAAGTATATTACCTGATTCAATCAGGCAAGTATACATATAAGTGAAACACAAATAAATGTCAAATAGCAATGAATAACACAATAGTCCCAGTGTATATGCTGTGAAGAGACACATGCAGCACACCCCCTATGGAGGGAGAACCAGTTTGTGGTGATGACTTACCGACAGGCCTGAAGCCACGCTGTAAATATGTTGGAATATCTTTAAGAAGCAATGCATTGTGGGTCTTGAAGTGCCGGGAGATATGGACTCCACTAACACTCAGTAGAAACAGACTATACTTCCCATAATGCCGTGCCCAATTGAAATATGTGACACCCCTGCAGAGACTTATGGGGGAGGTTACTTAAGGACAGGGAGGGGCTGTTTCTTGGCCTCTTAAAACCTGCATCTTTTCCTCTGAGGAGTTGTGCAGAACAGCACAGCCGTGCTGTTAGGCCTGAAGCCTGAGCCTGGATTCGCCAGGAGGCCAGCCTGCTAGAGAGAAGCAAGACCACTGTACCTAGCTTGTGTGCCAGGAGATCGGTGAAGACATCCAGTTGACAACTGAACAGTGGGGAGTCTGATACCAGAGACCTTGTGCTGCGGGACGGTGACTGACCAGCGCGCTTTGGAGAAGAATCCAGGTGGATCGGCCTGGTCGGGTGAGAGCATCTGCTCAATCTTCGGCTCTTCCCTTTGGTAGAGACTAGGGATGAGTCTAACACACCCGCGTTCGGTTCACACCAGAACCGTCGAACAGACCGACCGATTGCGCAAACATTTAGAACCCCATTGAAGTCTATGGGACTCGAACGTTCAAAAACTATCATTTTAAAGACCAATATTCAAGTTATTGTTGGAAAAAGTCTTTGAGAACCAGGGTCTTGCCCCAGGGAACATGTATCAATGGAAAAAAGTTAAAAAACTTTTTTTCAGGAGCACAAAAATTGAAGGCACCCTATAAGTTAAGTCCAAGGAGCTGTATGACATTTCCTGGGCTTATCTTTATTATTTACATTTGATAAATGTATTGCTCTGCCAGAGAGACACTCTGGTGACCTGAGAGGAGAGATCACACAGAGCAGCTATGCCCACCCCTACCCTCTGCTGCCCATTCACATAAGACTTTGTAGTTTGTGAATTTGTTCACATCATACCTAGACTTCTGTGATTGGGCAGGAGGAGGGGGTGGGCAAACAAGCAGCTGCAGTGACTCTCCTGTTCAAAATGGAGAGCTCGGGAAAATCAGTGTCGTTCACCGAAAATTACAGCAATAGCTGTCTTCCAGGCAAACTTTAAAGCTGTAAGATATAAATAGTAGAGCTAAGCCCGGGAGGTGTCATGCATCTCGCTGGACTCAACTCATAGTTTGCCTGGAATTCAGCTTTATATATTGTAATTTTGTTAAATACAAGACCAACTAGCAAAAGAGATCTGAATGAATGAATGAATGAAAACTTATATAGCGCGGCACATGCGAGCTGAATCGCCTCTGGGCGCTTGTTGTTCCTGTCTCCTTTGATATCAAAAGAGAAAAGTCTTGACCTTTTTCCTAAATGCTAGGTGGTTCTCCTCCAACCGAATGCTGGTTGGTAAAGCGTTCCATAGTCTGGGACCCTGAATCGCAAATCTTCTTTCTCCTTTGGACTTGAAGTTGGCTTTAGGAACCTGGAGCAGGTTCTGATTCGTGGATCGCAAAACGCGATTTGGATTATGCGCTTTTATTAATTCGCATAAGTAAAGGGGGGCATTCTCATGGACACATCTATGCGTAAGACAGAGAGCTTTAAAAGCAATTCTGTCTTTAACTGGCAGCCAATGAAGGAATCTCAGTGAAGGTGAGATGGATTCCCAGGGTTTTTTCCCAGTCACAAGTCTGGCGGCCGTATTCTGAACGACTTGCAGACGAGCGATTTGGTACTCGGGGAGGCCGAGGTAAAGGGCATTTGCATAATCCAGCCTGGAGTTTACAATAGCTCCCACCACGACCGCTAGGTCTTCTTTAGGGATGAACGGAGTGAGTCTGCGTAGTAGGCGCAGTAGATGGTGAGATCCGCTGACCACTGACCCTATTTGTGCGTCCATTGTCATAAAGGAGTCAAAAATGACCCCTAGGCTTTTGACTTTGGCGCTAGGGGTGATGAGTTTGCCCAAAATAGGCGGGGGGGTCCACGCTGTTGAAAGTTGATTCCTACGCTTGGCGTGAAACAGAAGAAGTTCTGTTTTCGCTCCATTGAATTTAAGATAACTCTTTGTCATCCAATCCTCTATCAAAGAGAGACATGTCTCTAGATTGAGGTGGTGATCCTGTCTGTTGCAGATGCGGAAATACAGTTGCGTGTCATCTGCATAAGAGTGATAAAGCAGTTTTTGGCTGCTAATAATCTCAAAAAGAGGACGAAGGTAGATGTTAAATAGCACTGGTGACAGAGGCGATCCTTGAGGGACTCCGCATGTTACTGTGCGTTTTTCAGACGTAAACGGTCCTAGCTTCACTGTTTGCGATCGGTTTTCCAGAAAAGAGGAGAACCAAGATAAATCTCCTTCTGCGACCCTGGCTACTTCAGTAAGCCGAGTCAGTAACAGATTGTGGTCTACAGTGTCAAAAGCTGCACTTAGGTCCAACAGAACCAGGAGACAAGATTCTCCTTCGTCTGCGGCCTTGAGAACATCGTCCCATACTTTCAGCAATGCTGTTTCCGTCCCATGTCCGGGACGGAAGCCTGATTGCAATGGGTCAAGTAGCTTGTAGGTATCTAGATGCAGTTGCAGCTGTTGCACCACTACTTTTTCCATTATCTTTGAGAGTACGTTGAGGCTTGTTATGGGACGGCGGTGGAGTGGGTCCTTGGGGTCCAGGGAGGGTTTCTTCAGGATGGGTTGGATTATACCCTCTTTCAACTGAGGGCACTATGCCCTCCAAGAAAGACTGGTTAATAAGCTGCGTGATGGGAGGAGCCAAGATGTCGGCGCATTCCTTCAGCAGTTTTGTGGGGATAATGTCATTTGGCGCTGTGCCATTGCGCAGAGTACAAATGACATTTTTAGTGGACTCGACGGAGATGGGTTCTAGGGTGAACTTACCTGATATCGAAGAATTACTATGGGTGCTGTGTGAGAGGCTACAGGGGGGGCTGAGGGGAGAATAGTTTTGCTGAATGCTTTCACGGATTGCCTCGATTTTATTAACGAAATAATCCGATAGTTCATTGCAAAATTCTTGTGTGTCAGAACTGGGGGCTTCAATACATCCTGGTTTCATGGTCTGGGTGACCATCTTGAAGAGTTTGCGGGGGCGGTTTAGGGCACCGTTGATAGCCTCCGAGAAATAATTCTTCTTGGCTTGGAAAATTCCTTTGTGGTATTTTCTTGTTGTCGCCTTGTAGATGGATAGGTTTAGCTCTGAAGAACATCTTTTCCAGGCAGATTCTGCCCTTCTGTGTTCTTGCTTCAGTAACGACAGCTGGTTGTTAAACCAGCTGCGGTTGTTTTTCCGAATGCGGGTTATTCGTTTCGGCGCTACCAAATCGGCTGACTGTAGCATGGCCGAGTTTATGGCTTCCAATGTTTCAACGGCCGTTTGATGCGGCTGAGTTGTTTCTATTTTTTTCCTTAAAGTCGTTTTGAAGAGTTCCGAGTGGAGCTTCTTCTGACATCTAGTCCAGTGTGTTGTCACTGGATTTGATGTTTTTGTTGTGGGGGGGATTGTGGAAATGAATTTAATTGCATGGTGGTCTGTCCATGGCAACTTTTCATTTTCCAAAATTTTTATTTCCAGATCTTGTCTGAAAATAAGATCAAGTGTGTGGCCTGAAGCATGTGTGGGCCCACATACTAGTTGCTGTAACCCTAAATCTTCCAGGTGGTCAATACAGGCATCAGCAACGATGTCTTGTGAGGAGTTGGCCCAGAGATTGAAATCCCCTAACAGCAACAGGTGTTTGCTGTTGAGGGTGTAAGTGGAGAAGAAATCCGTCCATGGTGATAGCAGCTGCGATTTTGGGCCCGGTGGCCTATAGCAGAGCAGAATGTGGACGGTCTCCTTTGAATTTGTCTGTAGTTGCAGAGTAAGGGTTTCCATGAATGGAAGAGGGTTTTGAAGGGCTGGTTTTGTGATTGCAAGATGAGTCTTGTGGATCACCGCCAGGCCTCCCCCTCTTTGCCCTATTCTGTTTTCCGTGATAATACGGTAGTTTTCTGGCACCAGTTCTCCTAGAATGGTGTTACAGTCGGCTGCGAGCCAGCTCTCTGTAATAAAGAGGCAGTCTAAATCGTGTTGTAGAATGAAGTCATGGATTTCAAGTCTATGTTTTACTGCCGATCTTGTGTTGATCAAAGCACATGAAATGTGCTTAGGCTGGGGTAAACGGCTAAAATTTTTGATGGTCGATCGTCGATCGATCCTCAAAAGTTGCTCCATTCTTAGGGTCTTTTTGGTGATGGCTGGCAGTATTGCGGCGCAACTCCTCAGATCCCAAATGGTTTCTGCAGAGTACCGCAGATTAGCCATGGTCGCCATTCACCGGGGGCAAAGTAGTTATTTTTAGTGACGATGGGGAGAGGATTCAGTGAATCCTCCCAGCTTGATCCAGAGGAAGGCAAAAAAACCCTAGCCGTGCTGTGCCAATTTGCTTTGGTAGGGGAAAAAATTCCTTCCTGATCCCTGAGCGGCGATCGGGCGAAGCCCCTGGATCAAGTATTATTAAATTATGAAACAGGGGGGTGAGAGCTGTCACTGCTGCTGGGGTGTACCAAGATGGCCGCCGACCGGGAGCAGGACCAGGGACCCAGGCTGATGTATAGTCAGCTGAATAGACTGGGGTGGGGGGGGACTGGTTGTTGAGGGGTGGATGAGTCCTGCAGGGGGCTGGGGGCGAACTCCTGGGAGGTTTCTGGTGACTTGGAGGGGATTCTGTGTGTGAAATTGCGGCGCGGTGTTAGGCCGCAGGTGAAGCCGCGGACTTTCCTGGATCGCGGCCCCGCGTATGAGAGAGGCCTGGCGCGGAGGTCCCGAAAAAACGTCCTGGAATGGCGAAAATTGCCGTGGAGAGGTGGCAGGAGGGTGCCTCTGAATGGTGATGGCTGTATGGGGGGCGTATGGAACAGAGTAAAGGAGCGGGGGAGCGGCTGGTTGTTGGGGGGGGCCGGAGCTGGAGGAAGCGGATCGCGGGGGAGTTGTTTCTCCGCTGGGGGAGATTAGGCTGCCGCCGTGGCTGTCCTAACAAGGACGGCCACCTACGGGTCCTGGAGAGGTGTAGATCGCCCTGAGTAGCAGGGGCTTACCTGGAGGGTGAGAAGCGGCCAGGGAAGGCGGATGAGAAGGCCTGCTGAGGCGGGGGGGTGGAAAACCCTGCCTGTCTGGAGCCCAGGAGCCACACGCCCTACTGGTAGGTACGTGCGCCGATTACTACTGGGACAGTTCTCGCCCTGGGGGAGGGTCACTCTTTCAGACCCAACAGGAAGAGCTCCTGGAACAGTGAAAGGATCTGTGTTTCTGGACCTGTACATGGTTGAAATCCAGCTATTGGCAACTTTTTAGGTTGTGTTGAGCTCTTGTCTAGCTGCACATCTACTGCATTACAAACTTTCAATATTGTATAGATTGTATTGTTTCTGTTTTCAATTTTGATTATTAAGGCTCTTCATCACTTGTAAACTGTGAATTTGTCTCCTAAAATAATGTTTTTGGACTTTTGGCATACAGTGGTGGTAAATAAATATAAGAAAGGAATTCCACAGACAAGTGGGTAAAGGCTAAGACTTCTAACTGAGCTCTTGGATTGTTAAGCCTCATACACACGATTGGACTTCCATCAGACAAATCTGTGGATTTTTGTCCGAAGGGCATTGTCCGTGAAATTGTTCTGCATAAAGATGGCAGAACATTTTCAGCCAACATTCACAAAACGACATAGTTTTTCAGCTCTTTAGCACATCCCTTTTGGCAACTTCTGCTAATGTTGTCCGATGGTTAGCATTGGTTTGGAGCATGCGTGTTTGTACTTTGGATTTTAGTCTGACTGACTTGTGCACACACAATCGGATAATCCGACGGAACACATTTGCTGTTGGACAGTTTGAGAGCATGACCATCCAACATTTGTCGTTGGAAATTACGAAAAAATTGTTGTCGGAATATCCGATTGTGTGTACAGGCCTTTACTGAAGTGTTGGTCAAAGCTCATACCCAGGGCTCATGAACCTGAGATTGCTTCTCAATTTAGCTGAAATTGGCCAGACTGGGTGATGGTCAGCTCTTATCAATGCGGCTCATAACGCTATTTATTTCAAAACAACTGTCAAATAGGATATTAGATTCTAAACATAACGGCAGGTTTTCTCTGAAGTAGAACTGAAGACAAAGTTCTTGTTATTTCTCATTTCTAGTTGGGAAGTTGCAAAGGGTGATTTCCCCTCAAAATGAAAATAGATCCTCTCACTTGTATTATATCTCTGTGGCAATTTCCTTAGTGGGGTCAGACAGCAATAAAATCCTGATAAAAGTTCTAACGCTTATTTGCTCTAATGCCGCGTGCACACGATCAGAAATTCCGACTAGAAAACTGTGGATTTTTTTCCAATGGAATTTTGACTCAAACTTGTGTTGCGCACACGGTCACACCAAATTCCGACTGTCAAGAACGCAGTGACGTACAACACTATGGCGAGCTGGGAAAAATTAAGTTCAATGCTTCTGAGCATGCGTCAACTTGATTCTGAGCATGCGTAAGATTTTCTTTGTTGGAATTGCATACAGACAATCGTAATTTCCGACAAGAACTTTTCTTGTCAGAAAATTTGATGAAACCTACACACGGTCGTAATTTCCGACTCAAAGCTCACATCGGACTTTTCTTATGGGAATTTCCATTCGCGTGTACACGGCATATGTTAAACATATAAATACATTAAAAATAACTTCTAACTGTGGTTCTACTTTAAAAACTGAACCTCAGGAAGATATACCAGTCAGAAATCAAAGCAGCTCTGTAACCTTAAATGCATAGTTAAATGCATTTTTAATCAAATAACTGTTTATTGAAAGTCAAAGAAAGCTTACAACGTGTTGTAACAAGAGATTCAGCATAAGGAGGGAAGGTACTCGTCCACCCATAGTACGGTCAACTAGAAAATAAACGATGTGGGCCAGCTCCAGTACAATAATTAATATCGACCTAGGGTCAAAGAAGCCATAATATAGCAACTGACAATTATACCCTGTCCAAAGCTAAGCACGAGTGAAGCTACAAAAATACTGCCAATAGAAGGGAGACGGGAAGAAGTAAAGGAGGTGAAAAGGAAGAAGGGGTAGAGAAATAAAAGGAGAGGAAGGTCATCGAGTGAGCTTGTGTACATGATCACTGCGAGTCCTCCCGGTGGTGCCATGGCTCCCAAACAGCATCATGGGCCTCCAATCTGTCCTGTAGATGAGCAGTCATTCTCTCCATCAGCTCCACATCTTTAATCCTAGCGTGCAGTGCCTCTGGGGTAGGGGGAGAGACGCTTTTCCAATTTAGGGCCACGAGACAGCGGGCGAACGTGAGGATATGGCGCATCAGCTTTCCGTAGGGCTTGGCAGTTTTCAGAGGGGATAGACCCAGCAGGAAGAATTTGGGGGACCGGGGGACCTGCGCGCCCAGGAGGCGGCCCAACAACTTCTGCACCATGATCCAGTAGGGGGTGATCAGTGGACAGCTCCAATATATGTGAAAGAGGGAGCCCCTATCCCCCTGACAGCGCCAGCAGCGGTCTGAGCTAGTAGGGTAGATGGAGTGAAGCACATCAGGGGTTAGATACCAAAACAGGAGGATCTTATAAGCATTTTCTTTATATAGGGTACAAAGGGAGCTCTTGGCCGCCTGGGCCCAGATAGTCCTCCACTGTTCTAAGGGAATGTCCTCGTTAAGGGCTTTTTCCCATCGGACCATATACAAATGTTTTCCCCGTGCTTCTAGGGGGTAGGCGTTGAGAATTTTGTAGATATCAGAAAAAGGGATTTTTAAATACAGCTTACCTGTAAAATCCTTTTCTTGGAGTACATCACGGGACACAGAGCGGCATATTCATTACTATGTGGTTATATGGAGTACCTTCAGGTGTGGACACTGGCAATCTCAAACAGGAAGTCCCCTCCCTATATAACCCCCTCCCCTAGAGGGAGTCCCTCAGTTTTGTAGCAAGCAGTATGCCTCCCAAAATGGTCACCCAAAAGAGGGGTGGGAGCTCTGTGTCCCGTGATGTACTCCAAGAAAAGGATTTTACAGGTAAGCTGTATTTAAAAATCCCTTTTTCTTTCTCGTACATCACGGGACACAGAGCGGCATATTCATTACTATGTGGGATGTCCGAAAGCAATGCTTTAATGAGGGGAGGGAGACATCTTCCAAAGAAGGATTCAATTTAGAGATAAACTCAAATCATAATAATAATTCCAACTTAGTCAAGAAAAAACTTCTTTTTTTTTTTTTTTTTTATAACCAAGGGTGTTTCTGATCCCGAGGATTTCAAACTGCAGCCTGTAGTACTGCCTGACCAAAGGCAGTATCCGCATTTCTTCTCACGTCTAGTTGATAAAACCTTGTAAACGTGTGGACTGATGACCACGTTGCCGCCTTGCATATCTGAGCCATAGAGATCTGATGGTGTGCTGCCCAAGAGGCGCCCATGGCCCTGGTAGAATGGGCCTTTACCGACAACGGAGGAGGCAACCTCTTCAACCCGTAGGCTTGAATGATTAATTGTCTAATCCATCTCAAGATGGTGGATTTTGCAGCTGCCTGCCCCTTCTTGGGGCCATCTGGTAGAACGAATAACACATCTGTTTTCCGGATCTTTTCTGTAGCTTTAAGATAGGCCTTCATGGCCCGGACAATATCCAAGGTATGCAGCAACCCTTCCTTTCTAGATGTAGGTTTTGGAAAGAAGGATGGAAGTACCAAATCCTGGTTTAAGTGAAATTTGGATATAACCTTTGGTAGAAAGGAAGGATGGGGCCGGAGAACTGCCCTGTCCTTATGCAGAACGAGATATGGTTCCTTACACGATAAGGCTGCTAATTCTGACACTCTCCTGGCCGAAACTATGGCGACCAAGAAAACCAACTTTCTTGTCAGTAAGACTAAAGGAATCTCAGCCAACGGCTCAAAGGGTTGTTTCTGTAAAGTGGACAGGACAAGATTTAAGTCCCATGGACAAATTGGTGACTTGACAGGAGGATTAATACGCAAGACCCCCTGTAAGAAGGTCTTTACCAGCGAGTGGGTGGCCAGCGGCCTCTGAAACCACACTGACAGAGCTGAGATCTGTCCCTTGATTGTGCTTAGTGCCAGGCCTTTATCCACTCCTAGCTGGAGAAAACTTAACACCCTATCAATAGTATATTTGCGGGAATTCCATCTTTTGGATTCACACCAGCCTACGTAGTTCCTCCACACCCTGTAATAAATCACCCTGGAGACCGGCTTTCTAGCCCTAATCAGGGTAGGGATTACCTGCCTAGACAGACCCCTACCCCTGAGAATCAGGGATTCAGCCTCCAGGCCGTCAAATTTAGACGCTGTAATGTAGGGTGGAGGATCGGGCCTTGTGAGAGTAGGTCTGGTTGTAGAGGAAGAGTCCAAGGGTCTCCACTGCCATCTTCAGGACTAGTGAGTACCAAGTCCTCCGGGGCCAAGCCGGAGCTACTAGAATGACTGGCTTGTTCTCCACTCTGATCTTGCGCAACAGGCGCGGGAGTAACTGTAGTGGAGGGAATGCATATAGAAGTTTGAATTGATGCCAAGGGCAAACCAACGCATCGGTTCCGCAGGCCATAGGATCCCTCGCTCGAGACACGAACCTGTCTAGTTTCTTGTTGAACCTGGATGCCATTATATCTACGTCCGGCATTCCCCACCTCTGGCAGATTGTCTGAAAGACCTGGGGATGCAGAGACCATTCCCCTGGCAACAGACTCTGGCGACTTAAGAAGTCTGCCTGCAGATTGTCCACTCCGGGAATGAATATCGCTGAAATGCAGGGTACATGAACCTCTGCCCATTGAAAAATCAAGTTCACCTCCCTCTGAGCGGCCTGGCTTCTGGTTCCCCCTTGGTGGTTTATGTATGCCATTGCCGTGGCATTGTCTGACTGGATTCTCACCGGGAACCCCTTTAATCTGGAGGTCCATGCCAGAAGGGCTAGGCGAGCAGCTCTGATTTCCAAGATATTGATGGAGAGCTGCCTCTCTACTTTCACCCAAGTTCCCTGGCGGGAGAACCCCTCGAAGACCGCCCCCCAGCCTGCCAGGCTGGCGTCTGTGGTAACTACCTTCCAGACAACAGGGCTGAAGGATTTTCCCTTTAGAAGGTTCTGAGGGTTCAACCACCAGGCCAGGCTTTGTCGGACCCTTGATGATAGCGTCAAAGGGGACTCTAAGGCATGTGCCCTCTTGCCCCAGGCTGCTAGAATGGCTGCCTGTAGGACGCGAGTGTGGATCTGAGCGTACGGTACTGCCTCGAACGTGGCCACTAGCTTGCCTAGTAATCGCATACACAGGCGAATAGTTGGTTTTTTCTTGTTTAGAACCAACTGAACCAACCCCTTGATAGCCTCGATCTTTACAAGGGGCAGGAACACCTTTTGATGTTCTGTGTCTAACCTCATGCCGAGGTATTCCAACTGCTTTGTAGGCTGGAACGCTGACTTTCCCCGGTTTAGGACCCAGCCGAATTCTTCGAGGTACCGAACCGTGAGGTTTACTGCCTTTTGCAGACCCGGCCGTGAGTGATCTATGATTAAAAGGTCGTCCAAGTATGCTAGGACTGTGACCCCCTGGATCCTTAAGTTGGCCAGAACTGGGGCTAGGATCTTCGTGAATACCCGGGGGGGGGGCCGTGGCCAGCCCGAAGGGGAGCGCCCTGAATTGGAAGTGTCGCTGCCCCACCGCGAAGCGTAAAAATCTTTGATGCGACTGAAAGATTGGTACATGAAGGTAAGCATCCTTTATGTCTATGGAGGCCAGAAAATCGTCCTTCTGAAGCGCGGCGGCTGCTGACCGGATGGATTCCATCCGGAAGGAACGAACCCTTAGGAAACCGTTTAACCTCTTTAGGTCCAAAATTGGCCTGACATCGCCGTTGGGTTTTGGTATAACAAAGAGATTGGAATAGAAACCTAGGCCTTGCTCTTGGGCTGGCACCTCTATAATTACGTTCTGGCAAAGCAGGTGATCCAAAGCTGCCAGCATTGAGGCCTTCCTTGCTGGATCCCTTGGTAGCCTTGATTCTTGAAAATAAGGCGGAGGATACCTTAGAAACTCCAGTCTGTAACCTGTGGTTACAGATGCCCGGACCCATTTGTCGGGGATCTTGGCTTCCCAAACTTCTGAGAAGAAACGAAGCCTTCCCCCCACCCATGAGAGTGGGGGCGCCCCTTCATAAGGCAGACTTAGGGGCTGTCTTTGACGGCTTGCGATACCACGGCCTCTTACCCCAGGGGTCTGTCCCTGCGATCTACTGTTAACGTTGGATCGTGCAGGCGGCCGTCGATACTGCCTGGAATTTGAGGGCCCTGAGACAGGAAAGAGCTGCCTTTTAAATGTAGGAGCCCGGAATGTCTTTTTTACCGGTAAAAGAGGGTACTCTTGCCATTTGAAATAGTCTGAATATATTTATCCAGATCCTCTCCGAAGAGTCGTCCTCCATGGAAGGGAAAACCTGCCAGAAGCTTTTTGCATGGGGGCTCCGCCGCCCAGTTCTTCAACCATAAGAGCCTTCTCATGTGCACCAAAAATAGTGATAAACGAGAGGCCTGCTGGATGGAATCTTTTATAGCATCTACCGCAAAACACAGAGCTCTGGGAATGTCAGAAAACTCTTCTGCTTGTTGGGTAGGCATGTCCTTTAACATTTCCTTTGTCTGGTCTTTTAATGCCTGACAAACTCCAATTGCAGCCACTGCTGGCTGCACCACTGCTCCTGCCGTAGCAAAGGATGCTTTTAAAAGTGTCTCTAATCTTTTATCGACCGGATCTTTAAACATATGTATGTTTTCCACCGGGCAAGTTAGTGATTTATTCACACATGAGATGGCTGCATCCACTACTGGGAGCCTCCACCTCTTGGAGAATTTTTCCTCCATGGGGTAAATGACCGCAAATCTTTTCGGTGGCAGAAAATCCTGTCCCGCCGTACCCAATCCCGAAAGATCAATTCCTCCAAGAGAGGATGGACCGGAAAAACTGCGTTGCTTAACGGAGCTTTCAAAGAGCCCAGAGAGGATACCGGAGGAACCTGAGGTTCTGGTAATGGCAAACTAAATGCCGAGCGGACCATGTCCGTCAAAGACTGTACCCACAACCTTTCTGTCTGGGAGTCTGAAAATGGTTCCTCAGAGGCAGACCCCTCCATCCCTGAACCCTCTTGGTTCAGGTCTAGTTGATCCTCCTGTGATTCCATTTCCTCCATCCAGAGAAGAATCTCAGCATCTGAGGATACACCTCTTGGTGATGGGGATCTAACCCGTTTTTTTACCAGGAATAGCTCTAGCGATCAATGCTGCTATTCTCTCTTCTAGCCCCCCTAGGGATACGGCTAGCATCTCCTCTGTGATAAACACAGGGCTGGGCTGATCTGGGCCAGCCTCCGCACCAGATCCCCCTAATGGCTCATCCAAGGCGCCTTTTATGTTAATAAGTTGCGGGAAAGTATCGGCATATCATCAGAATCAGAAAGGGAACCCTTTTGTTTTTTGGTCTTTTTTGAACCTTTGATGACCCCGAACCCTTGGAAGCCATAATACAAAATCGAGGGACTCCGCCCACACAACAGACTGTAGTGGGCAGGAGTACAAACCAGTTTAGGGGACAATAGATCACTAATGCCCAAAACTGATGGGATCCCGTATGTATATATATATATTTTTTTTTTTTTTTTTTTTTTTAATATATTATATATATATTTTTAGACATACAGTGACCCCAAACTTAGTTGCCAGCCTCCAACCTGCTGCAAATAAGGGAATTTCTTGGCTTAACAAAAAGAGTCATTTGGAACAAAGTCCCGCATGTACTACCCCTCTTCCGCCACCGGGAGTCACTGTTCTGCCGCTCTGCGTCCTCTCCTTCTGAAAATCAGTCTCAGAATGAGCACTGATCATGCCTGCTGTCTATAACAGCAAAAAGGCGCGCCCCTGTATGACGCCGCAGGCACGCCCCCCCCCCCTCCTCCTGTCTGAACGGCGCGAAAAACGTCTATAAGACGTGCGCGCGCACGCGCGCCGCGCGTATGCCGGAAACAGGAAGAACATGGAGGAGCCGCGCTGCTGGAGATCCAGGAACGCAGAACAGGCGGCAGATTCAAAACCCCCGCCAGGTAAGACTCTCCAAAGCCCCTAGGGATCCTTACTAGTCCTAGGAAGAAAGCAGCAGGTTTAGCTAGCAACACATCTTTAGACAGGGGAACCTATTGATGGGGGAAAAGGGGTGTCATCCTGTCTCCCTTAGACATAGTGAGCACGGTTGCCCATGCAGAGCATACTTAGGCTATCCCCCCTTTAGGTTACCCCGGAGAGCCTGCTGTCGAACCAAGTCCCGCAGGCTCCCCTTACCTGCTCCATGCTGCAGGATGTTTGCCCAGCAAACTGATCCAATCTTCTCCCATCTCCGTGGGTAACGTAGTAGACCTTCAGGCCCTGGGGTCCTATGAAGGTACCCACTGTCCTGGACCTATATAGCACCCTGGCAAACAGGAACTTATGGTTTTTACAAACTCCAAGTCCTGGGCCCAGGGTCCAGCCCTCCAAAGAGGAGCATTATAGGCAAAACCCCACGGCTTGGGGCCCGGGTACTGTCCACTTTGGCACTGAGGCTCCTTGGACAGATCCGGTTAGCCCGCCCTTAATCCCAAGGATGTGGAGCAAAGCTATTCCGTGACCAACACCTAAGACACTGGCGAAAAAACTGAGGGACTCCCTCTAGGGGAGGGGGTTATATAGGGAGGGGACTTCCTGTTTGAGATTGCCAGTGTCCACACCTGAAGGTACTCCATATAACCACATAGTAATGAATATGCCGCTCTGTGTCCCGTGATGTACGAGAAAGAAATAAGTCCCCTCTGGGCCGATCTGGCCAGGACTAGCTGTTCAAAAGGGGTCGGAGGGGAGAATTGCAAGTCAGGTGCTACGGACAGGGCATAATGGCGGATTTGCAAATAACTGTAGAACACCTGCCGAGCAGGCATGGACTGGCCATAGGGACTACAGGGAGTTTCCCGGTGGGCCGGTGGGTCAGTGAGCCGGTTTCAGTGACAGCCTGTCAAAGTAATGGCTGTGCAGCTCGCTCTCCACTTCATGCAGTGATGTGAGAAGAATGAGGAAAATACAGAGGAGAATAAGTGAAATAATAAAAGAGGTGAGTGAGGACTCCTTTATGTTATGCTACGTATGTTTTTTGCACAGTTGCGTATAGTTTATATACTGTTTTTGTTCTTGTTTGCAAAAATAAAGTGGGCCGGTCTGGATAAAGTCCAGGGCCAAATTTTGGTCTCAGTCCATCCCTGCTGCCGAGGAAGCTCATATTTAGCTTGGAGGTTAGAGAAGGGCAGCAGCTTACGGGACAAGGGATCCACCAGATTCCCAAAGTGAAACAGATCACGGGACGTCCATGGATGTGACATTTGGTGAATAAGGCTATCTGGCACCTCGGGGTTATACATAAATGACGTCAGGAGCGAGCGCTCCGAGGACAGTCCACAGGGTTTCGCCAGCCGACGCCAGAGTCGCCGGAGGTGTACCACAGAGCCCAGTAAGCGTTCCAAAGGGACCTCCGCATTCGCACTCCACAACAGGGAATTAGGATGAGTCTGGGCCAGCCACAGTTTTTCGATCTCCATCCACCTGTTGCAGGACCGTTGGGTAAACCAGGAAGCAATAGCACGGAGTTGAGTGGCCTGATAGTACTTAACCATGTTAGGGAACGCAAGGCCCCATCGGAGCGTGCCGCCATAAATACTGTCTGGGGAACCCTATGTCGTTTGTAATTCCAGGCAAATTTAAGTAAATCGGACTGGAGCTGTCTCAATTTTTTGTAGGGGACAGGGATAGGTAACGTTTGGAAAAGATAAAGGAGCTTCGGGAGTATTGTCATTTTAATCGAGGCAACCCAGCCAAGCCAGGAGATTTGGTGTCTTTTCCATTGTGTCAGCAAGGATCGTATTGAGCGGAATAGGGGGGAAAGTTTTCTTGGTACAGGGTGGCAAAACTCGGGATAATGCGGATCCCCAAGTACTTCAGGGAGGATGTTTTCCACTGGTATGAGAAGTTAGCCCGCAGATGGGCTATCTCTGCTTCCGAGATATTAATTGGGAGAGCCTCTGACTTGGAGGCGTTAATTTTATAGCCTGACAGGGCTCCGTATCTAGTCAGTTCCGCATGGAGGTTCGGGAGGGAGATCCTAGGTTGCGTCAGGGATAAGATAATGTCATCTGCAAACAGGGAGATTTTAAATTCCCTACCCCGAACCATCACCCCCCGGATGGACAGGTTGCCTCGAATAGTAGCCGCCAAAGGTTCAACACATAGTGCGAATAGCAGGGGTGAGAGTGGGCACCCCTGTCGGGTGCCATTGGTGATGGGGAAAGAAGGGAAGAGGGCAAAGTGTGTTCTGACTTGGGAGGAGGGAGCGGAATAGAGATGATGAATCGCTCTAAGGAACGGGCCCTGGATCCCCACATGGCGTAATGTGGCAAACATAAATGGCCACCCAAGCCGATCAAAGGCCTTCTCGGCATCTAGGCTTAAGAGCAGGGACTCCGTATCGCCCCTATTCGCTACGTCCACCAAGTCAATCACCTTTCGGGTATTGTCGCCCGCCTGCCTACAGGGCACGAAGCCCACTTGATCTTTGTGGATAAGGGAAGGGAGAACTGTATTCAAGCGGACGGAGAGTAGTTTTGTAAAAATTTTAAGGTCCAAATTCAGCAGTGCAATGGGTCTATAGTTACCGCAGAGAACGGGGTCCTTGTCCGGCTTCGGAATGAGGGTTATAAAGGAGCGCTGCATATCCGCCGGGACAGGGGTGTCTCGGAGGAAGGCATTAAAGAGTCTACACATATGAGGGAGCAGGAGGGGCAGAAAGGCTTTATAATACTCATATGGGAGGCCATCTGGGCCCGGGGATTTACGAGGTGGCATAGTTTTGATAGTCTGCTTAATTTTCTCTTCCGTGATCGGCATATTAAGGGATGTCAGGTCAGAAGGTTGTAGTTGTGCAACGCCGCTTTGTCCTAAGTATCGGTCTATGCTAAGGGGACAGGGTCACTGAGGATGTTAGGGTCATTATAGAGGTGCTTGTACAATCCGGCGAACGTGTGGGCTATGTCCCTGGGATGGGACTGCAAGCAACCTGAGTTATCCTTGATTTGATGGGGCGTCGTTGCAAGATGGTTGTCACGCAACTTCTTTGCCAGCAGTGAATGAGCCTTGTTGCCTCTATCATAGTAGACCTGTCGTAGTCTGACTAGAGCTTTTTCCACACGACCAAGGGTGAGGTCTCTCAGCGTCACCCGGAGGTTCACAATCCTCTTAAGGAGGGCTATGGAAGGGGACTTTTGCAGTCGGCGTTCCAGAACCACAAGATCCTGCTCGGCCTTCTGTTTGGTTGCCAGCGCATCTTTTTTCAGGGTGGCTGGTAATCGCTATACATCTACCTCGCAGGACGGCCTTATGAGCCTCCCAGAGCGTAGAGGTGGAAATGTCGGCAGTGTCGTTCTCCGCAAAGTACAGTTGGAGGGTAGAGTCGAGTTCCATTTTGGACGGTAAGTGTTGGAGGAGGAAAATGTTTAGCTTCTAATTATAGGGCCTCTGGTTGGGGGAGCCTATGTCCAGGGTAAGCAAAAGAGGGGTGTGGTCCGACCATGAGATCGGGAGTATATTCGCCTCCCGCAGCGCACGGAGTGTGGAGTTGTTAGTGAAGAAATAGTCGATGCGGAAGTGAGCTCTATGGGGGGCCGAGTAAAACGTATACTGCCGGTCGCACGGGTGGAGGGCCCTCCAGGCGTCAAAGAGAGCATAGCGTCTAGTGATTTGTCGGAAGAGCTTCGAGTCCCTAATGGCCCGAGCCGATGGAGTCCGGGGGCCCACCACATGACGATCGGCAGTTGCAGAGTGAGTCAGGTTAAAGTCACCCCCCCACCACCAGGAGCCCATTATCTGATCTAAAGAGACGGGTAAACACCTTATTCAGGAATCTATGTTGCCAGACATTCGGAGCGTATAACGCACAAAAGGTCACCTCCCGCGTCTGCCAGAGACCCCGGAGGATAACAAAGTGACCCTGTGGATCGCTATAGTAGCCCGAACAGGAGAGCCGTGCCGAAAAAGAATTGCCACTCCGGCCCGCTTGCGACGACCAGCGGAGGAGTAAATCTGTGGAAATAGTCTAGAGGCGAACGCGAAGGACCCTGTCTTGTCAAAGTGCGTTTCCTGGGCAAAAACCACATCAGCGCCTGACTGTCTAAACTCCCTAAGTGCCAGATGCCTCTTCCTGTCTGAGTTTAGACCATGCACATTCAAGGATAATATCTTAGCCATGGGGTCAAGCGGGGGGGGGGGGTGTAGTACTCTTACCTGTAGCGTTGTGGAGCCGTTTGAGAGGGGAGGACCAGGACGGGGGCACCCCGGGAGGCCTTCCAGGCAGCGCCCACAGAATCTGTAGGAGAAGATCACTCGATGCGTGAGGAGGGGATGCGAAGACGTAAAACTGAAAGAGAAAGGAGAAGTCAATACATACAGCAATAAATAAAGAACATTCAGGTAGAACTAACATTTGTAGTAGACCTTGAAAGGCCCATAGGCCTAGGTCAGTACGGGTTCCCAAAGACCCGGCCAGCCACCCCTCAGAGGAGCGCGCCAGACGGGTGCCCGGGATCCCAGAAGTGGTCATTAAGAACTGAACACACCAAACACGGAGTCACTAAACCAAATAGGAGGGGTGAGTGAGCTGGGAGCTCCCAATCTCTCAAGTCTCAAAGGAGACGTGCCCATTTGGCAAGCTAGATATAAAGCAAGAGGCACTCTAGAGGGGACTGGATAGTCAAAAATGTCCAAGGCAGGATCAACGGTCCTAACAAAACAAAAATAGGACCGCTCAAAAATCAAGGAAGTAGCATCAGGAGCCGGAGGCTTTTCAAAGTTCAGGTGCCCCGACGGTGGGGGGACATACGAGGGGCCTCCTTGCCCCGGGGGCGGTTAGGCGGAGGCACTTTCTGCCAGACCACTGGCGGGGGGTGGTGTGGCCACCAAGTCCCAGTCGGCAGGAATCCCCAAGACATCACAGAAGGAGTGGAGGTCCTCCGGGTACCTCAGGATGGCCGACTTGCCCTGATGTTTGGCCATGAGGCTAAAAGGAAAGCCCCATCTATAGATTATGTGTTCATCTTGCAGGGCGCGGAGCAGGGGTTGTAAGAGGCGACGTTTTTGTAGAGTGATCCATGAGAGGTCCGGGTATAGTTGCACCGGAACATCGCGATAAGACACTTTCCGCGCCAGACGAGCTTGACGCATGATCTCTTCCTTCAGGGGGTAGGAATTGATCCTGCAAATGATGTCCCTCGGTTTGGAGGTGGCGTTTTTAGGGCGCAGAGCGCGGTGGGCCCTGTCCATTTCAATGTGGGTGTTGGGGGGTTTTCCCAGGAGCCCGTTGAATACCGTCTGCAGCGTGTCCTGGAGATCCTCTGTTTCGGGGCCCTCTGTTTCGGGGACTCCACGCAGCCGGATGTTATGTCTGCGCCCCCTATTGTCCAGGTCCTCCAGGTGGCGCTGCATATCCCGCAGAAGGGTGCGATGGTCTGCACCCTGAAGTTGGACTCTGAACTGCCAATTTGGTTTCTTGGAGTTCTTACTCAACCATCTCCACCCGATCCTTCAGGTGTTTCATACCAGACTGGAGCACTTGGATTTCTGAACGGCACGCCGACTTAACCTCCTCAATCAGTTGTTTAAAGTCCTCCTTGGTCGGAATCGCCTGTAAATAAGAGTGCCATTGAGGAGGGGCAGAGTGGTCTTGGGCCGGTATCGGCTGGTGCATGGAGGAGGGGGGATGGTGGAGCAGTGGCTGAGGGTGCGGCATGGTATAGCCATGAGCCTGATATGCCAGGTCTGTGGAAGAGTGTCCTGGATCACTCCAGGATGAGGCCCGGGTAGGGAGACGGGGCCCTTGATTCTCTGTCCCAAGATAAGGGGTGGCAGGAGAGCCTGCTGTCTGGGCATAAGTGAGGGGGGTTGATGGAACTCCAGGGGAGCAGGAGGGCTGCAGCTGGAAGAGTCTCTGGGCCTTAGGAGGGTCCTGTGTATAGGGACTGGATAACTCTTGAAGTCCCACTGGCTCTTGTATTATCCGAACCTCTGGATATAGTGGGGCTGGGAGAGCTGGGAAGTCCACCAAGGATAAGGAAGGGTGGGAGAGGGAGAGCCTGCATCAATCTCAGGGAGGACCGGGTCTGACATGGTCCTCAGTAGCCTTGGGAATGTCTCTGAACATTGTGTGTAAAGCTGGGGGAGAGCGGGGGGGCCAGACACGCCGGCCTGTGCCCCACGTGGTGCTGCTATAGCGCGGCTAGGGCTGCGAGGACTCACCGCTCTGAAGGCTGGGATGGGATCCATGGAGCGCGATGCCGCCACTGGGTGTCCCTCGGGGGACCAGGGATCCAAGCGAGCCGGCTGGGGAGGCTGTGAAGGGGGCTGGGAGCCCGTCATTGAGCGGTCCGGCGCCATCTTGCCCTCGCCACAGTCTTGCTGCGTGAAGAAGGACCTGAGGTCCGTTGTGGCGCCGGGTGGAGGCTGCGAGGTACCCCGGGGTTTCGTGGACCGGGTGTACCGGGATCTGCCCATGTAAGTGTCGTGGAAAGTCCCCTATTGTGCCCTAGAAGCGTGGGCTATGAGAGAGCAGAGGGCTCAAGCGTCCATGCAGGTCGGCTTCCGGTCCGTTAAATGCATTTTTAAATGCAAGCAGTGCAGTTACCTAAATTTGACTTGCTATCAAACATTTGCAGTTCATGTGCAGCAGTGCTCAGACTGGGAGAATGAGGAGCAGCAAAAGGAGCCCGATAGTTGTACACTTCTGTTTATGTGCGGTTCAGGGAATTTCTGATAGAAGGAGAAAGCAGAGTGACAGAGATAAGCTCCTTATCCTGCTCCTCCTTTTACTGTCCAGTCACTAGTGATGAGCGGAATACACCATATTCGATTTTGCGATATTTCACGAATATATAGAAGAATATTCGCGAAATATTCGTTAATATCGAATATTCGTGATGTTTTATAAAAAAAAAATTGCAAAATTTCGCTAATGCGAATGCGAAATTTCGCGAATGCGAAATTGATTGCGAAATTCTCGTCAACACGCGAAAACGGAGATCATTTCCTGGATTACTAAACTAATATGCACTAAACACTAACTCTACTTACACAAACTTAAATGACTAAACTAAAGCTATTTTTTTTTTTTATATATACACAAAACACAGAAGGGCAGAGAAAGTATTCGCGAATATTCGTAATACGAATATTCGCATTGCGAATATTCGGCAACATAAAAGGATCGCCTCAGCTACTCGGCCCAGGGTCTCTAATCATACCAGCAATGCTTTTAGACGTCAATGGAGATCACTAGGATGTGATCTGTTTTTAAAAAAAAATTGAAAAAATACGAATATTCGCAATAGCGAATATTCACCGCGATATTCGATTTATTCGCGAATACTCGAATATGCAATATTCGTGAGCAACACTACCAGTCACAAGGAATGAGGGTAACAAGACCTGTAAATCCTCGTACACAAGCTCAGTTTACTCGGCAGCGTTTTCTTGCCGAGCATACAGAGCGTGTGTACAAGGCTTTTCAGGTTTCAGAAAACTGCCCAGAATCTAGACGAGAAAAATAGAGAACATGTTCTCTATTTTCTCGTCATGAGATTATTGGCAGTTATCCTGCTGAGAAACCCGATAGTGTGTATACTTGGTCGCTGTGGAAACCCATCCATGCTCGAAATGACTTTGACGCATGCGCGCCAGCTTCCTAGGCATAGGTAGGGTGCAGCAAGATGGCGGGGACGGCATTGAATGTGACAAGGGCATGCTCGTCTTACGCGATGACGTCACTGCATTCTTGCCTTTCAAGAGAACCGCGGTTCTTTTGAAAGGAGAGTCTGTACATTTAGGCGGCAAGAGATTCTGGCCAAGAATCTCGTCGGGAAAGACAACATTTATTTCCTGTCTCTTATGTGTATTTCATCTGTGTTTTTAAATGTTAGCCTGGAGTTTATCTTTAATATTAGATCCCTGCATTTCTAAGATTATCATGAAAAAATAAATCTAAACGTTTTCCAAGACTCGTCTACCATATTATCTTTTATTACATGACACTAAAATTAGCCCAGTTTTTCTCTGTTTGAAATTTCTCATTAGCATCAAAGTCATTTGGGTGAGTCCAGGCCCGGACTGGGACAAAAAATAGGCCCAGGCATTTTAGACTGAGCAGCCCAGGGGGGGGGGGGGCACAGCGGGGGTTAATGACCGAATGTGAGATGAGATAAAGAAAGATAGATTGAAAGATTAAGATAGAAAGAAAGGAAGATAGATAGATAGATAGATAGATAGATAGATAGATAGATAGATAGATAGATAGATAGATAGATAGATAGATACAAAAGATAGATACAGATAGAAAGAAGGGAAGGAAGGAAGATAAAGAAAGATAAAAGATAGAAAGAAATAAGGGGAGGAAGGAAGATAAAGAAAGATAAAATATAGAAAGAAATAAGGGGAGGAAGGAAGATAGATAAATAGATATAGATATAAAGGAAGAAAGATGGATAAAGAAAAAATGAATAATATAGAAAGAAAGAAGGGAAGGAAGATAGATAGATAGAGAAAGAAAGATAGATAAAGACAGAAAGCAAGAAGGGAAGATAGATAGAGAAAGAAAGATAGATAAAGACAGAAAGCAAGAAGGGAAGATAGATAAAGAAATAAAGATAGATGAATATAGAAAGAAGGGAAGGAAGGAAGATAGATAGATAGATAGATAGATAGATAGATAGATAGATAGATAGATAGATAGATAGATAAAGAAAGATAGATACAGATAGAAAGAAAGAAGGGAAGGAAGGAAAATAGATAGATATAGATAGAAATGAAGGAAGATGGATAAAGAAAGAATGAATATATAAAGAAAGAAGGGAAGGAAAATAGATTTATAGATAGATAGATAGATAGATAGAGATAGAAAGCAAGAAGGGAAGATGGAGATAGATAGATAGATAGATAGAGATAGAAAGCAAGAAGGGAAGATAGATAGATTGATAGATAGATAGATAGATAGATAGATAGATAGATAGATAGATAGATAGATAGATAGATAGATAGATAGATAGATAAATAGATAGATAGATAGATAGATAAAGATAGAAAGCAAGAAGGGAAGATGGATAGATAGATAGATAGATAGATAGATAGATAGATAGATAGATAGATAGATAGATGGGAAGATGGATGGATAGATAGATAAAGATAGAAAGCAAGAAGGGAAGATGGATAGATAGATAGAAGATAGTAAGGAAGGAATATAGATAAAGATAGAAGATAGTAAGGAAGGAATATAGATAAAGATAGAAAAAAAGAAGAGAAGGAAGGAAGATAGGTAGATAGATCTAGATAGATAGATAGAAAGGAAGGAAGATAGATAAAGATAGAAAGAAAGAAGATTGATAGATAGACAGTGGCAGTGCATCTATAGAGGGCGCCGGAGCGCCGCTCCCTCTGGCTCAGCCGCCCCCTCTGGCTCAGCCGCGACAATGTGCACAGTGGCGACAATGTGCACAGTGGCGACAATTAAAGGGCACAGTGGCATCAATTCTCACAGTGGCGACAATTAAAGGACACAGTGGCTGCGTTTGATGGCATGGCACAGTGGTGACAATTGATGGCATGGTACAGTGGTGACAATTGATGGCACAGTGGCTGCGTTTGATGGCATGGCACAGTGGCTGCATTTGATGGCATGGCACAGTGGTGACAATTGATGGCACAGTGGCTGCGTTTGATGGCATGGCACAGTGGTGACAATTGATGGCACAGAGGCTGCGTTTGATGGCATGGCACAGTGGTGACAATTGATGGCACAGTGGTGACAATTGATGGCACAGTGGCTGCGTTTGATGGCATGGCACAGTGGTGACAATTGATGGCACAGTGGTGACAATTGATGGCACTGTGGCTGCGTTTGATGGCATGGCACAGTGGTGACAATTGGTGGCACAGTGGCTGTGTTTGATGGCACGGCACAGTGGTGACAATTGATGGCACAGTGGCTGCGTTTGATGGCATGGCACAGTGATGACAATTGATGGCCCAGTAGCAGCATTTGATAGGTCCAGTGGCTGCATTTGATGGGCACAGTGAGGCTCAATAGCCGCCGGGGGCCGTTCGTGGGCCGCGAGGGCCGTTCGCGGGCCACAACCGGTCCGCGGGCCGCCGCGGCCCACCGGGAATTTGCCCGGTATGCCCTATGGCCAATCCGGGCCTGGATGAGTCATTGCCCAGTAATTATATGAAATAATTATAGGCCAATTAGAAGTTCAAAGCCACTCAATAATATTCCCACTGTACTAAATTTAATCGTTTTACCCAGTCACACAATGCCTACATATTCTCATTCAGAAAGATTAGTGCAGGATATTTCTTACCATCACCTTCCCAATAATTTTCAAAGGTAACCCAATAGGTTGCCAAGAATGGAAAGTACCATGGTTTTGGGATGCCATATTCTCCTAAAATACAGAAAATGTCAATATTATTGCGGAGCACAGACAGTATATTTTGTGTATCTACAGGTTAAATGGGTGTAATGCATTATGTAGGGCTGTATTTACCATATGGCGAAACAAGGATATTTACAGTTTACATTTGCTCGCTTTTTCTTGGAGCCCAATTGAACCTCTTAGTAGGGTTATGAAGTCAATCAAATGCATTCAATGTAAAGAATATGTGAGATATTTTAAAAAGCACTTGTAAATATATTAGTTATTTACTGCTATATACTGTAAACTTTTCCTGTTCTGACAGCATGCTTAGAACCTGGACCACTATGCCCACAGTCTGGGTCTCCAGTGGTTGAACATGCACTCTACACAGTGCTCCAATCAACAACACTGTGTACAGAGTATAGTGTTGTTGATTGGAGCAATGTTCAGGGTGCATGTAGGACCACTGTAGACCCGGACCACTGCACGTGGTGTGAGAGCACTGGTCCTATTCTCCAGCATGCTGCTGACACATGGTCATTTCAAATGGTTGTAAAAGCATTAACATAAACTCACATCCTTTAGATTTTATGCAGTCAGATGGCATACGTCTGTTAAAGTAAGGCCATACATGGGTCGAATTTCGAAATAAATTTATTTCGAAAATCTTATCTAAGTATTTTCGTTCGTATTTCGCACCATTAGTTGGCTGCAGCAACAGCCGATTTTTGTGCGGCCATTAAATTTCAGTAATCGGACATTATTGGAAATTAAGCAAACTATTTTCCAATCAATGGGCTGAATCGTGCGAGAAATGAGAATACCCGAAAAGAAAAGAAGATTCCCAGCTACGAAAAAAAAAATTCTGTAGCATCATGAGGTGAAATTGAAGGTTTGTGTGTAGTTAATATATTGCTCTAAACCCAACAAAAACTATAGGCAGCCAACACAACAAAAGGATATTCTGAGAAAAACTTAAAAATAAAATGTGGCGCCACTCAAAGAACCGCCAATATGGTGGAACTACTATAAGGCCCAGTGATATAGTGATCACAGATCGTGAACAATGTTAATCCTCCAATAGTGTGCTACACACACTGTAAGTGTAGCAAATAAAGTGAATAAACAACAGCTGTGAGTTATTGTAGCAAATAATCAAGTGAATCAAAAAAGAAAAAAAGAAAATTACATCGATAAAAGAACTGTCCTGTGAGACAGAATAGGTCTAATGGCAAATAGCCGAACCAAATTGTGAGCAATAATGCTTCCCCAGTGGGTGAATCATACACACTGAGTAATGTAAATATGTTGACCACAATCACAATTATTCTAACAACTTGGCATCCTGTAAATAAAAAGAGTGCATCAAAACAAAATAGATATTCATGGAAAAATACCATCTAAGTGACAAAACTCAGTGTGAACAGTGATGTATCTCCAGTATTGAACTGCTTATACTGTGAATGAATACGGTAGTTACAATACATTAGCAACAGCTGTGAACTGTTATAATAAAGTCCCAATCTGAAATGGAAAAATAGTCCATACATCGTAAAAGTGATATGAAAGTGATTCCCCTTCACATGGACATTAACCAAATGTATTAATCCCCAGGAACTTGAAAACAGGTTTGAATTAGGAACTCTTAACTGATGGAGTGGACCCGCAACTCACCATATGGTGGGGGGGTCTCAAGCGCTCTTATAGGCCGATTGCTTTCTCAAGTCACTGTCAGGGTATGAATCTTTTCCGTAGGTGGTCCTAGGCGAAATCAGTATCTGATGTGTTCAGGATACACTTGTGGCCAGATATCTCACTCCAAATGGCAAACGCGTACCGTGGCAGCAAACCAAACAGTTCCAATTAGGGGTGAAGGAGAAAAGGAAAAAAGCTCCTCATAGTTTAAGATTATAAAAATTTTAAAAAAACTCCAGAAATCACACTGGTTACAGCAAAAAGTCATATCCAAATTCAATAAAAAGCACACATGAAAAGTAAACACACAGCAACCCCCCACCTTGGATGGATGGGCAGATTGTAATCCAATAGTGTGCAAGAAAAAAATGGTAGGACCAGCGTACCTGACCGGTTTAGTCTAATAGAGACTTCAACAGGGGTATACAACCAGACCCCACTTCTTACCTGCATTTAAATCCCCTACCAACCCACCTGCGTGAGACCCCATTCTCCTCCGCCGGGTGCTAACGGCGTGCGTGCCAATTCCCTACTACTTCCGAGTACATGCGTTCCAAACACCGATAGTAAGTAGGCGGACGAAGCCAATCTATTGTTCAATCGGGATCCAGTCTCTATAGAGATGTTAAACGTCTCGCCCATATACCTCTTTTCTCTCGCCAATGGGAAAGGGAGGAATGGAGTGTACCACGCCAATGGGAGAGGGAGGAATGGAGCATACCACGCCCCCACATTCGGCTTGTCCACTGCACTTCGTCCAGTGCGGCGAGCGTCATGACGTCACACGCCATCTCAGCCCCCAATGCGCACTACGCAAGTGTACCAAGTAATGTGGAAGTGTGACAGCGTAATGCGTTCCATTTACTGGCGGCTTGTGCTCCATAGGGTTTATTGGTCATAGTGGAAAGCCGGAAATATCAAAACAAAACAAAAAACAAATCGGGAACCCATCGAAAGGGCCACCATCTATAGGACCTCCATCTTTTGTAAATCGGGAAATAGATTACTAAATCTCTGCATAAACTTCATATAGTGGGACAAGTCTATCCAACTGGCTAAACGTCCACACCTAATCACCGGAAAAGTAGAGATATAAATAATATCGAACTCGGTCTCACGGGGGTGGCTCATGGTCGGTTAGACATATCTGAAAAACACAGCTAGAAATTGCAAATTTAACATAAAAAGAAGGCAAAAAAGTAAGTTTAAATTAGCCCAAAAAGATCAACCCTGAATCTCTTATTCTGGATTAATAAAGACATTTACATCCCATTCCACATTTAGACCATAAGGTACATAACTTTTAAGTTGATATATCCAGAAAACCTCCAACTTAGATACTCCTCTGACACTCGGTTCCCCCCTCCAATGGGGGACACATTTATTAATGATCTGGAAGGTAGTACCTTACAGTTTTTTGTTATGTTGTTTAAGGTAATGCCTAGGCACTGTATGCTCGGTGCAACCTTTTTTATCACTAGCAATGTGTTCACCTACCCTTGTGGAAAATCTCCTTATGGTACCTTTTTCCAAAAGTGCAGGTGATAAGATATACAATGTGTTTGGTAGCGCATGTGAAGAAGTGTTTCATTGGAAACTCCACTCATGTCTTGTGGATCTGAAACAAGTTGTCTTCTTCCTTCCGCTCACATTGTGTAAGCAGACCTTGCACCTCCTACAGGGATGGTATCCCTTGGAGAGGGGGAAAAAGGAGGGCTTATCTGAAGGGTCTGAAATGTTTGGGGCGATTCGGTTTTTAACCTGTTGCCAAACGCCCGCCGTCATTTTACTGCGGAAAGTCGGCTCTGCTGCTATATCACTATGAATAAGGGTAGACCCCACTAGGTCATGAATGCGGTGTAGAATGACCAGTTGCCCAATTACAGGGTGCTTGGAAGATTCTAGTGTTGCTGTAGTCCTGGAAGCCGCCATTCCCCGCACAAGTATTCCTTGACTTTGGAGCAGAGAACCACTAGCCTGGTATGTTGTCTGGATAAGATGAACCATCCAACTTCATGAAGTTGTCCTCGGTGTCCAAAGCTTTCTCTCCTTTTTTTTTTCCAGGGTAAGCTGGTAGCATGCCTGCCAGATTCAAAGATGCCTGAGGAAGTCTTCTTCTAACTGGTTCGGCCAGTCAGGAGTTGTTGGAACATACTGAAAGATTTGGAACTACCAATTCTTAGATGAGATGGCTCGCAGAGGGAGCTCTGGACTTGAACTGGCAAGAATGCCAGATGACCAACTTGTTTAAATAAATGCAAACATCTGAGTCCTAAATACCGAGGCTTGGATTTTGAGGGCCTTTGGACGGATGAGACGGTGCTTAGAAGTATAAAAAAAAATTGCTTCGATAGAAGCGTCTTACAGAGAAGATTCTAGTGTATGTGAACGTAAAGACTGCAAGTATACTGAATAGCAGAGGCACATCCCCCTTTGGACGTAGTCACTCTATCTGGGGAAAAAAGAAAGATTGCCCTCAAGACAGGTTCTTATTGTGAATTCAGGTTCCATCTGATGTCTTCCAGGGCTGAAAGAGGCTTTTCTTCCTAACAAAAGGTTCTAATTGAGGAAGACTTTTCTGGGTAGAAGTGCCATTTATCTTGTGGGAGCGACCACACTTTCATAGTTTTTTCCCTGCTCCCTTCCTGATGATTAAATCCAGGGACTTCCGAAAGCAGATGGGAGTGAACTCTTGCGGATATGCGAATGTGCGCAACTGGAATTGGCAGAAGGAACGAACAGGGCCCGCTCGCCTGGCAGCCTGTATCAAGATTTCCTAGACCAACCAAGGATTTGTAGTTGCGCTGCTAGGCGCTGGCACTTAACTAGGTAGGAGGGTGTATGCCCGTATTACTTTTGAGATTGGGAAATTGTGTGAAGGAACTGGGAGCTTGCGGTGTATAAACAAACATGCACCAAAAGGAAGAGATTTTAATTAGCGGACTGGCCCATGAGGAAAGCCCCTTGGGAGGCAAGCTGAACCAAGAGCTGCGTATTGGAGCTGGTTTTTTCCTTCCTAGGTGATCAGCCAAATGATTTATTACCTTCCCTTTTTTTTAAAACATCAACTGCTTGAGGCTGGTGAGATCCTCTTGGCCTTGAGCCATATCAGGAATGTTTTTGAAGGATGACGATCAGCCTATGTGTGTGTGTTCCTCCTTTGGGACTGGACTCAGGTTAAGGTTGACTTGACCTGTCATCTGTGTGGGGATGGACTCGTCCCTCAGAGGTAATGTTCTGGCAGAATATTGATATGCCAGCAGTACCTGACTCCCGTATGTTGGATACTGAACTGTCCTTATTTAAATGCCAGTTGTCTTGGTTAACTGAGTCCCTTAAGGATGCTGAAATTCAGAACAACTGCCACTGCTACAGGGGTGGACCAAGGAGTAAAAACCAACTGGAAGTGGCTCTGCCCACCGAGAAGATTTGATTATAGCGCCGGACCAGTACTACTTCTGAAAAGTAGAATTCTCTGAGACCCAGACCTTTCCGTTAGGAAAGTCTGTTGTAATGAAGCGTAGAGATGTTAATGTTCCCACCATGCTGACAGAGTCCAGGGGGAGGATGTAGGAGGACCCAGATATGGTTCCGACTGTCATGTTCCCACTTAGGCTGTGGATGGGGACTTTCCTCTCCTTAAGGGGAGACATCATCCCCTTAGGAATATAATCTTCGCACAGGCGAAAGACTAAACAATTTTTATATATTCTTTTTTTCTTGGTAATTACCTGAGCTAAGGTGAGCATATAACTTTTTTTTTCTCTTGGTAATTACCTGATGCATTCATGCTAAGGTGAACATATACCTCTTGTATATGAGATCGGAACCCTTATTGTAATAAAATGAAGATAGAACATCTTCCTGCTCATGCGGAAAGTGCAACTTTTCCATTCTGAAGAGATTAACACTAGGGGCCAGATTCACGAACACTTGCGCTGGAGTATTTGGATATGCGCCGCGTAACTGTGATGATGCGCCGTCGTTTCTATGTGCCCGTACCCACCAAACTAGATGCGCCCAATAACGGGTCATTTGCGACCGGCGGAACGTTCCGACGCCAGAGTATCGTCAGCGCTTATTTTCGCTGGGCGCATCAGTCGCGCCCATTGATTTCCCCTGCAAATATGCAAATGAGGGATATTTCACAATTCACGAACGGATTAGCACCATACGCTGGCTACATGCGCCGCGCGTATCTGATCCGTCCGGCGCAAAGTTATTTCTACAAAAGGCTGCTTTATCTTTACTCCAGACGGTCACAGGTCAGCAGGAGAGCAGCTACAGCAGCGTTACCGACGATAGGAGCTAGCTGAGCACCCCCACTTGCAAGGACAACACCTCTGTGTGCCAACATGCCAGGGGCACTCGTGGTCCTAGAACTACTGATGGGTCCCCTGGAACCAAGAAGGCGGCCACGTGAGAGGATATACCGCACACGTATGAGCCTCTTTGGCATGGGGGATGAGGAGGTGTATCGCCTATTCAGATTCAGCCCTGATGCAATACTTGAACTAACCACAACCCTGCAGGATGACATCACCAGCCCAACACACCGATCACAAGCAGTGCAGCCACTGGTCAAGGTACTGGCAACACTTCATTTCCTTGCCAGTGGATCATTCCAGCGTACAAGTGGAGTGGTGGCTGGGATGTCACAGTCCTCCATGAGCAGATGTGTGCACCAGGTTGTCCCTGCAATCCTCAGACGCATGTCCAACCAGTTCATCAGACCCACCACTGAGGAGCTGCGGCAGAAGGCAATGACAGATTTCTACAACATTGCCAGATTCCCACGCACTGTGGGGGCCATTGATTGCACACATGTGGCCCTACAGCCCCCCAGTGCCACAGAGCACATATACCGCAATCGGAAGCATTGGCATTCCATCAACGTACAGGTGATAGCCGATGCCCAACGCCTCATATGGCACGTCCGTGCCAAACACCCCGGGTCCAGCCATGACAGTTTCATATACCGTCAGAGTCCCATCCCAGCAGAATTTAACCAGAACATGTATGGGGACAGCTGGCTGGTTGGTGAGTGACATGGGAGTCAGGCATGACTATCCCCTCCCGTCATGCACAACAGAAATCGCACATGCATGACTAACATTCTCCTGTCTTTTCCCTTACAGGTGACTCTGCATATGCACTGGGACCCCATCTAATGACTCCTTTCCGGAACCCCCAAACCAGAGGAGAGAGAAAATACAATGAAGCACACATCAAAACCCGTGCAGTGGTGGAGCAAACATTTGGGCTCCTGAAGTCCCGTTTCCGCTGCCTGGATAAGTCTGGGGGGGCCCTATTGTATTCCCCTACCTTTGTGTGTCAGATCATCGGTGCATGTTGCATACTACATAACTTTGCTATGAAAAAAGGCCTGCATATTGACATACGTGATGACCTGACCCCCGACCCACACAGCCCCCCCCTGCCAGAGGACACCCAGTCTGCTGATGGAAGAGCAGTCAGGAGGGTCCTCGCCGTAGGCATCTTTGGACACTAAACCAAAACATTAATTACACAGACAATGCACGCGTGTACACCACTGATGTCCCTAGATCACACACACCACATGCACATCGCATTGGATTAGCCCAAGTCCAGCATGTAGGAGTTGGGAGCAGTAACGCCAGCGTCAAGGCCCCAATGATGTCACTGTCCATTCACACACCTTTCACACATCATTCATTCAGCCGTGGGGTTCACTTCACCACCACGGCCGAGGGTGACACCCCTTACTTTCAGGAGTGCCACCCTCTCACATTCACACACCATTCACACTGTCCCCTGCACTCCTGACCGTGTGCAGTACAAAAATAAATTAGAAAGATCATATCCTGATCAATAAAAGAAAAATAATCTCATAACCTGAGAAAAAAAAAAAATAAACTCATGACCTGAGTATGTGAAAAATAATAATATAAAACCAGCCACAAAAAAAAGGCCTCATCGGGGATGCCGGGGGCTTCTTCTGGGGGCCCCTCTCTGGCTCCGCAGCTGCCTGGATGGAGTGGGTGGGGGTGGGGGGGCATCTGGAGGTGGCTGATCCCCAGGTGGGCCACTCCTGGCAGGTGTGGCCTGCGTGCCCTCCAAGGCCCTGGCTATCCGTCCAAGATAACTGTTGGTCTGGGCCTGCATCCGGAGCTGACGGGTCATCTGGTAATGCTGGGCCCGCCGACTCAGCCTCCCCTGCTCCCGGATGGCAGCACTGTTACCATGGATGGCAGCAGTGTTGGCCTGGACGGCTGCAGTGAGGTGCTGGATATCCCCCTGCACCTCCCCCAAAGTGGTGACCACTGCAGCGCAATTAGAGCTCACATCCTGCACTGCGTTGCTGAGGTTGGCAACGGAGCCCAGGCTGTCCGACACTTTCTGCAAGTGGTCCGCTATGGCCCCCATTTGTTCTGTCTGTCTGGCGTGATCCCTTGCCAACTGGTCCTGGACACCATCAGACACCCCCCTGGTCTTCTGGGTCGCCTTCCTGGGGCCAGAAGATGGAGGTCCTCGGGTGGAAGGAGTCGCCCTTGAGGGGCTTCCAAGGATGGGGGAGGGGACGACAGACGGGCCAGGAGAAGGGGAGGAGACAGACAACACCAAAGAAAAGTCCTGCTCTGCCACAGCAGGATCTTCCACAACCACCTCGGCAGGTGTGGTGTGGCCACTCTCCTCCTCCACAACCTCTTCACCACCCAGTGGCTCAGGCACACGATGGCGTGGGGGGGATGGGGTGGAATGCAGGCTGACAGATGATGGCCCAGCTCCGTCATCTGTGGATGACACAAAGCAGACACATGTTGGTGGTCCCACACACTTGGCACATGTACCCCCCCCCCCCAAATGCAAAACATCAAATAGGGGATTAAAAAACACTTACCTGTCCTTGTGCCTTCCTCCACGGAGTCATAGCCTGCGACCCCCTCCACCTGCTCCCTCTCCAGGCAGCGAGCAACCACCTCCTCCTCTGCGGTCAGGGTGACAGGACATGGGGGACCACCACCTGTGCCCCTCTCATACCTCCTGATGGAGGCCACCTTGTCCCTCACCTTGCGCCGCAGGTCATTGATTTTCTTTTGTATGTCCCCAGCAGTCCGGGTGGAGTAGCCCAGGACATTGACCCTGGCAGCAATCGACTCCAGGATGCCCTGCTTCCTCTCCCGGCTGGTCTTGCGGCTTTTTTTGCCATGGAGAAATTCATTCTCCGTCTCCATAGCCGAGATAATGACAGAGACCTCCTGGGTATTAAAATTGAGGTTCCTCCTCTCTCTGGGGGTAGCGGGAGCAGCCATTACAGAGCAAAAGTATCTTCCCTGGGGTGGGGGGAAACGGAACTACTTTTGCGCCGGAATGGCGTTTCCGCCAGCGCTTTTAAGCGCCCAGCGGAACGCATTGCGCTGACGTTTCCCAGGAAGTGGTGCCGACGGAAGTTGTGAGCATGCGCACAAGGGGGCGAGTGGAGCCGCACTCACTGCGCATGCTCCGTGGATGATGCGCTGAACGTAAGCCTCTGCGCCGGGCTCCGCCCATCATTTACATATGATCACACCCACTTCCACTTGCGTCGGGTTACGCCAGCGCATTATCGTTACTCTGGCGCAAGTTTACGCGCAACTGCTATGTGAATTACAGGAATTGCGCTGAAAGGGTCTTCAGAGTAACGTAAATGAGAAGCGTTACTCCAGAGGAAAGATACTCTCATCTACCTGAATCTGGCCCTAGATCTTTTTGCTGGGATCCGGGGCGCATGGTGTGCCCAAAGGCAGGCATTAAAATTGTAAAAGAAGTCCACTAATGCCTTGGAACTTAAGGGGTAGGAGAACCTGATGAAAATGCAGGTGGAAACCCTTGAGGCTTTACAGAGACCATCTTAACTTCTGGTCGTACTGCCATGAGTCCCATAATTTTAAGTGATTCTCAACCGAGGATTGCCAGGTTGACAAGTTTGCTGTAGACCTGGGGGGAATTCCGTACATTTAAAAGAGGAGAAAAAAAATATTTATTTTTTCCTTTTTTCAAATAACCAGAAAAGAAAAAGGTTTGAGAGGTATGAACCCCCAAACAGCTTCCAGAACTTGGAACTGAAATCCATCATGTATGGGCTATGTGTAAGCTGAATCAGAGTCCTGCGATTTTTTATCCCGTAACAGACCTTGGTGAGTAGCAAGGACATAGGAGCCTGTTGAGCTAGAATTTTTTTTTTTTGGTGCGACCAAGGAGAATTGTAGAGGTGCCAGTTTCCCATTTAACCAGAATGGCAGTACATGCTGTTTCAGCTTGAGTAAACAGGAAGTCAAAATGGCTTCTGACACAGGGCGGAGCTTACGATCATGGCGCCGTAGGTGTGTTGCGGCGTGCTCCATGTCTCTAATGCTCTCCCTGATATGAAGAGACCTGACCACTGACTGCCACGCCGATGATTCTGGTGATCGAGGAAAGCTGTTTGCTGGATCGGGTTCAGTAGCCGGGCTAGCGGGGTATCTGAGTTACCAAAGCGGGGAGCTATTTGTATCTCCTGCTTCCCTTGCATAGCCTAAGGTTGCGGTAGTCTAAAGGGTGTTGCTGTGTGCCCCGTGGTCCCCGTTTGCTCCGCGTACCAGGGCTGCTGCCGCCGCTACTACCGCTATACGGGGTCCCAGCCTGGAGCGGAGGTTACCTGTGGAGTTAGAGGAGTCTGTCGGACCTGTGGACGTCGGACGTCGGTGCTGCTGCAGAGAGTCGTGAGCCCGTGGGATTTGTCAGAGTTTCGGCTTCCCGGGGTGCAGAGAGCGGCGAACCGCCGAAAAGTACCGCCGAAAAGTACCAAGGAATACCGAGCCTGCAAGGAGTAAGGTGCAAAAAATGGTACTGCAGTGACACCTAAAGGCTGAATAGCAAACCGAAACCAGTAATCAGGAACCAACACAGTACAAGAAGTGTGGTAAGAGAGCAGCAGATAAAGCTTGTAAGATGATGGACTTTTTTTTTCCCCTTATATATTATAAATTGTGCACGGTGCTATGAAACACATATAATACACCGGGCTGTGAAGGACATTAGGGACAACTCTACTGTATTATACTGGGAAGGTTTACAGAGCCAGAGAAGATCTACATATATATATATATATATATATATATATATATATATATATATATATATATACTTAAGGACTGCCAATTTATTTTATCTTATTTCAATTGTTTCTTTATCCCACCTGTCCTATTAGCTCCATATTTGCTCCTTTCCATGCGAGTCTTATAAACGGACGCTAAGGGGTCAATAGAGGTGATTGAGGCGGGGCATCCCCCAATACTATTGACGGTTTGTAACACTTTAAGCAATAAAGTAAAGGAGAATGGTGAGGAAGGCTCCCAAAGGGAACACCATAACATCTTACTTAGTGGCCGAATGTCTGGACCAAGTGGCAGAGAGTCCAAAAAAAATGGTCCCAAGACTCCCCAGTAAAAAAAAAAAAAACTGCAGACACAGAAGTGCATCAAGCCCTAGAGGAAACTCCAGGAAAGAGCAAGGACAAAGGTAAAAAGGGAGTAACACCAGAGGTTAAAGGGGTAAATAAGGATCAGAAATCCCCAGAAAAACAACCTAACCTTCCCCCTGAAGGCCCACAAGCCTCTCCTACAAGGCAGGACATGACAGATATGATGGAAATTATGTCCCGTCTGGAGCGAACAGTTAAAGGGGAGATGGGGGCAACAAGGAGAGCTATACAGAGTATACTGCAGAGGGTGGAAGGAATAGAAGAGCAACTGAAAGAGCATAAAAATGCAATAGTAGAACTGAAAGGACGAGCAGATATGGACTGGATAGAGATAAGAAATGCACAATATAGATTGGAGGACCAAGAAAATCATAGTAGGAGGAAAAACTTGCGTGTAAGGGGTCTAACGGAAGAAGTAAAGGACGGAGAACTGGAGACACTACGAGGGATATTTAACAAAGCACTCAAACGAGAACCAAATGCACTGATGCAATTTTCAAGAGTGCATAGAATACAAGGATCTTACAATGCCCAGAGAGACTCACCAAGGGACATCATAGTAAGATTTCAGGACTTCAAACTAAAAGAGTTAGTGTCCCAAAGTACGAGAAATTCGGTTACAATGGAATACAAAGGTACACAGTTACTTATATTCTCAGATCTTTCTCCAGAAACTCTAGCACGTAAAAGGGCTCTGAAACCGGTGACGAATCATCTCCGGAAAAATAACATTACTTATAGATGGGGCTTTACAGCTTGTCTGTCGGTTAAAAATCAGTGAGTCTCGGCATACATCCGGTTTCCAGAAGATGTAGAAGAATTCTGTAACAAACTGAGTATACAACATATAAAAGTGGACAACTGGGAAAAGAGACCCCCGGCATAGAAGAGGTGGAAGGATCAGGACTGGAATAGGGTGTAGAGTCCAGAATATATGACTTAACAAGGAACAAGAGATGGGAGGACTCAAGAGAATAGTTCTCCCCTCTCTTTGCTTCTTTTTTTTTCTGGTTTAATCAGAAGATGCAAAGAATCTTCTCTTCCTTTTTTTGTGTATCTGCTGTGTAATTTCCCTGCCATCTCTCCTCCTCCCCCTCTGGGTGGAGAGGAGGATTGGAATAATAGGTGGAGAGCAAAGAAGTACTCAGGATTCAATAAGCATGGTCAGGTCTATCGGGGGGAGGGAGGGGACATGGGGTAGATACGTCTCTCCCCAAATCTGGGAGCCGACCCTATAAAGAGGGAAGGTAATCGGAAAGGGGGGGGACATATTAAGGCCCCTAGAAGGGCCCACTCGGCAAGTCGCCTGGCAGGGCGTGGTTCGAGGGAGTCTAACATTGAGGTACAATGTGCTTGGGGGAGGGGAAGGGGGGGGGGTTTATGTGGTATATGTGGTTTATGTGGTTCCCTTGTTTTCATGATATGCAGATTAGGATTGGTGGCATTAAATTTGACCTGGAGAGTCTTCTATGTCAAGCAGGGGTCTGACCCAAGGACAAAATATAGAAAATGGCTACATTAAAGTTTTTTTACGTATAATGTACGGGGGCTAAATAACCCCAATAAGCGATATCAGATACTGCAGGATATGAGGAGACTCTCGGCCAATATAGTGTTTCTGCAAGAAACCCATCTAAAGATAACATCCAAGACTAGACTAAACTCAAAAGAGTTCCCCACCTGGTTTCATAGTTATTCCCCAAATAAAAGGTCAAAAGGTACTGCAATAGGATTTGACAGAAATACACGGTTTATTCCAGAAGCTACAGAAATGGATTCTGAAAGGAAGTAACCTGTTTATTAAAGGGTCTATATCTAATATAAAATATACATTAGCAAATGTGTACTGTCCTAATGTAAGGCCAGCAGCGTACTTGAAGAAAATACTGAATAAACGAGAAGGATTTAGAGATGGTAGGGTGATCCTAACAGGGGACTTTAACTTTGTTTTTGACCCACTGTTGGACACCCAACCGATATCATTGAGATCAGAGGGAAAATGTGTAAAGGAAATCAATCACAAACTATACCAAATGCAATTAGTAGAAGCTTGGAGAATTCTTCATTCAAGGGAGAAAGATTTTACATATTTTTCCTCGGTTCACAGATCATATTCTAGAATTGACCATATCATTCTAGATCATCGGCTACTGGAGGGATTGAGAAGTGTAGACATAAAATCTATAACTGTCAGACCATGCCCCGGTGGTGATGGACCTAGATACGGGAGAGGTCCCGGTGGGACAGAGAACATGGAAATTGGATTAATCACTCCTGAGTAACATCAGGATAGCCGATGACCTGGAAAAAGATATGTGCCAGTTTTTCCTGGAAAATGATATAGAAAATGTTGCCCCCTCAACGTAATGGGAGACACACAAAGTATACATGAGAGGGAGGTTAATAGCTGAAAATGCTAAAAGACGGAAAATCAGGTCGGCTCAGAAGTTAAGGCTACTGAAAGAGATCTGGAGTTTAGAACAGTTACATAAAAAATCTCAGGAAGAGGATGTTTTAAAGTCATTAACAAGGAAGAAAGAGGATCTGTGTAACCTATTAGAACAGGAAACTAAATGAGTGTTTAATAAAGTGAACAATAATTTCTATGCCATGGGAAATAAACCAGGGAGATTTCTGGCAAGGACCATTAAACCTAGAAACTCGCAAAACTTCATCTCTAAAATAAAAGACAAAAAGGGAAACCTGAGACACTCTACTAAGGAAATAACTAAAATATTCCAGGAGTATTATCAAAACTTATATAAGGTAAATAAAGAACAAGGTATATTAGAAACCCAGAACAGGAGAAAGAATATTAAAAAATATCTAGAAAAGATAAAGACCCCGGGCTTATCGGAGGAAGTAATAAGTAACCTGGAAAGGGAAATTTCAAAAGAGGAAATAAGTCAAACTATAAAAAATATCAAGATGGGAAAGAGTCCTGGCCCAGATGGGTATACCTCAGCCTATTATAAAAGATTTGGAGAGGTTTTAGTGCCCTTTTTTCAGAAGTATATGAATTCCATTGGGGGAGGTGTGAAAATACGGGAAGAGGCACTAGGAGCTCACATAACCCTGATAGGGAAGGAAGATAAGGATCCCTCGCTATGCGCAAGCTATAGACGCATATCCCTGATCAATGTGGACATAAAGATTTACTCAAAAATCCTGGCGGAGAGAATAAGACCTCTCTTGCCGGGATTTATTGAGAACGATCAGGCAGGGTTCACACCTGGGAGAGAAACTAGGGAGAATATTTTAAGAGCTTTATTCCCGATACAAAAGGCCAAAAAAAGTAGGGAGCCAGTACTGTTCCTGTCATTGGATGCCGAAAAGGCCTTTGACAGGCTGGACTGGGGCTTTATGCTAGCAACTTTAGTACATGTAGGACTAGGCCCAAATATGCTCAGGTGGATAAGCGCTTTATATTCTAATCCTTCGGCCCAGGTGAGGGTGAACGGCACCCTGTCAGATAGATTCCCACTATACAATGGGACTCGCCAGGGTTGCCCGCTCTCCCCCCTCCTGTTTGTCCTGACATTAGAGCCGTTGTTGGAGACAATTAGGATGACCCAGGAAATAGAAGGTATAAAGGGGGGTGGGAGGGAGCACAAGATCTCTGCGTTCGCAGACATGATGCTATATGTATCTAATCCGAGACAAACACTTCCGAGGATATTAGCGGAATATGAGAAGTATGGCGAGATCTCAAATCTAAAGACTAGTGTTGCTCACGAATATTCGCATTGCGAATATTCGCTACGAATATTGCATATTCGAGTATTCGCGAATAACGCGAATATCGCGGCGAATATTCGCTATTTCGAATATTCGTATTTTTTCATTTTTTTTTTAGAACAGATCACAACCTAGAGATCCCCATCGACGTGTAAAAGCATTGCTGGTATGATTAGAGACCTTGGGCCGAGTAGCTGCAGCGCTCATTTTATATTCCCGAAAAATCGCAATGCGATTATTCGGCAATAGCGATATCGCGCGATTATTTTGTATTGTAATATATCACGAATATTCTGAGCCAATCAGAGTGCTCCATTCCGCATTTCTCGAAATTTCGCAATTATTTTATATTGTAATATATCACAAATATTCTGAGCCAACCAGAGTGCTCCTTCCGCATTTCTCGAATATTCGCAATTATTTTATATTGTAATATATCACGAATATTCTGAGCCAATCAGAGTGCTCCTTCCGCATTTCTCGAATATTCGCAATTATTTTATATTGTAATATATCACGAATATTCTGAGCCAATCAGAGTGCTCCTTCCGCATTTCTCGAATATTCGCAATTATTGTGTATTGTAATATATCACGAATATTCTGAGCCAATTAGAGTGCTCCTTCCGCATTTGCCGAATATTCGCAATTATTGTGTATTGTAATATATCACGAATATTCTGAGCCAATCAAAGTGCTCCTTCCGCATTTCTCGAATATTCGCAATTATTGTGTATTGTAATATATCACGAATATTCTGAGCCAATTAGAGTGCTCCTTCCGCATTTGCCGAATATTCGCAATTATTGTGTATTGTAATATATCACGAATATTCTGAGCCAATCAGAGTGCTCCATTCCGCATTTCTCGAATATTCGCAATTATTTTATATTGTAATATATCACGAATATTCTGAGCCAATCAGAGTGCTCCATTCCGCATTTCTCGAATATTCGCATTCGCAATTCGCATTCGCAATGATTTCATTTCCAAAATATATCACGAATATTCGTATTTAGCGAATATATCTCGAATATTCGACTATATATTCTTGATATATCGCGAAATCGAATATGGCATATTCTGCTCAACACTACTAAAGACCAATCAAGAGAAAACTGAGATCTTGAGTATCTCGGTAAGCCGTGGTGAACGCAGGGATCTTGAAGCTCTATATCCATTTAAATGGAAGCAGAGGAGAATGAGATATCTAGGTGCTTTCTTGTCTACAACAGAAAGATACATATATGAAGATAATTACATACTTCTATTAAACAAATTAAAGGCAGACCTAAAGGGGTATAACGTAAACAGAGTCTCCTGGCTAGGAAGGATAAACACCATAAAGATGATGATATTACCCAAAGCCTTATATATTTTTCAAACACTCCCGATAAAAATACCAGAAGCCTTTTTTACAACTTTGGGTAAAATAATCAGGGGCTTTATATGGAAAGGAAGAAAATCTTGTATATCGGCAGGAACCCTGATTAGATCTAGACAGGAAGGGGGACTCCAATTGCCTGATTTTAAAAGGTATTATGAGGCATCAGTATTGAGGAGAATAATGGACTGGTTCCAAACAGAGGGAGGGGGAGGAAAGAAAAAAAAGTGGGTAGAAGTAGAAGAGAGTTTAAGTGCTCAAGATCTGGGTAACAGAATATGTGTCCCGATGCAACATAGAGGACTACTCCAAGATATCCCTACAATGACAAAAGAAACGTATAAAACCTGGGACAGAATATGTAAAAAGAAGGAATGGCCCTATAATAGCCCTTTAATGCCTCTTACGGGCACAGAGTACTTCCCGACTGGGAAAGAGGGCGGTGCATTTCGGAGATGGTCAACTTCAGAAATATTAAAACTGAGGGATTTAATGAAGGGGGATGTCCTGTGCTCTGTTCAAGAACTACAAGAAAGATATGGAGTATATCCAGGAGATGCATGGAGATATAGACAAGTTCAACATTTCATAAATACCTTACCGAAGCCTCTGCGAGCCCCCAACGACTTAAACCAATGGGAAAAATGCATACTCAGGGATGGAACAGGACGACAGGGACTCTCCAATATTTATAAGATATTGACACTTATCGGGAAAGTAGAGGCAGATAAAATAGTGGAAAGTTGGGAATTAGAGTTGAACCAAACTATAGGTATGGAAAAAAAAAAAAAAGGAAAGTACTAGAAATTTCTGTTTTCCTGGTGCCTCCATGGCAGCATACCTGTGACAAATAACTAGCCGAGACAGGTGGGATGATGCTTAGGAGGTTTATTTCAAAGGAATTATTATTGATCTTTAGAGGAAGCGACCGCTGACTTGATTGTCCGTCTGCCAAACTCTACCGACGAGAGAGCTCTTGGGTCTACCCGGTAGTGCTTCATAAATGTATGTTGGGACGACCAGGTCGCTGCCCTACAAATGGTTTCGATTGAAATGTTTGCCCTTGCCGCCCAAGAGGCAGATACCACCCTCGTGGAGTGCGCCTTGACCATCAAAGGGGGTCCAGACCCCTTGCCCTGTACACCTTGTGGATGAGCTTCACGATCCATGAGGCAATTATTCTTAAAGACGCCTCCTTGCCTTTGTTCTTCCCCCAGGGAATTATGAGCAACCTGGTAGAGTCTCTGAAGGATGCTGTGGCCTGAAGATAACATCTCAGAGTGGAGGCAATGTCCAGTTCGTGAAGAGAGTCGGAGTCCTGTTCCAGAAACGTTGGGAGTGCCCAGGGTTCCGACATGGTCAAGGATGATGCGACCTTGGGGATAAATCTCTGCACTGTTCTGAGTTCTACTCTGTCAGGGTAGAATATGATATGATTATCATCTGCCCCTAGAGCTTGGAGCTCCGAAACCTGTCTGCCGGAGGTTATGGCTATCAGGAAGGTAACCTTCAAGGTTAGATTCCAAAGTGATGCCGAGTTCAAAGGGGTGAAAGGTGGGCTGGCTAATGACTCTAGGATGATAGCGAGGTCCCAGGTGGGAAAAGACTGCTTAGTTGGTGGTCGGATCTTTCTGACGGCTTTGAGAAATTGGATTATTAACGGATCCTCCGCCCACCTTAAACTGGTTGCTGTTGAAATTGCTGCTATCTGTACTTTTAACGTACTTAGAGCAAGGCCCATGTTCAGGCCTGCCTGCAAAAACTCAAGAATTTGAGAGGATGATGGAGAATCCGGATTACTGCTTCTGCCCATCATGAAGGCCCTGAACTTGTTCCACACCCTGTCGTATATACTGTTTGTTGAAGGCTTTCTGGCCCTGAGGAGGGTTGCGAACATCCTAGGAACATCCTAGGGATTCAAACCTTTGCCTTTCAGCTGCCAGATGTGAAGGTTCAGCCTGCCTGGATCTGGATGGGTGTGATGCCCCTGAGACAGGAGGAAGGAAGGAAACCAAGGATGTCTCGGCCAGTATGGTAGAACCGCTATTACTGTTGTGGATTCCGTCATTATCCTCGCCAGGAGCTTTGGAAGGAGAGGCCGCGGAGGGAAAGCATAGGCCAGATTGCATGCCCAGGGGGCTAACAGAGCGTCTACTGCTTCCGCCTGGGGATGTGGGAGCCTCGAGATGAATCTTGGTAGCTTGGCATTGCATGCTGTCGCAAATGGGTCCAGCTCGGGGGGCCCCCACTGGTTCACTATCCAGTTGAAGATTCTTGGGTGCAGAGACCATTCCTTGGCATCTATGAACCTGCGAGACAGGAGGTCGGCTCTTGAGTTCAGTTGACCGGGCAGGTAGACTGCCCTTAGGTCTTTCAGATTTCTTTCCGCCCAGAGGATTATGGGTTCCACTTCCCTCAGCAGGGACCTGCTGTGCGTCCCTCCTTGCTGGTGTATATAGGATACAGCGGCTCTGTTGTCTATCCGTAGAAGAACTGGTCTCCCCGTGATCTCGAATTCCAGGGCTAGCAATGCACGATAGGCTGCCCGGATCTCCAGAATATTCGATACCAGGCTAGTCGCCTGAAAGGGCCATCTCCCCTGCACTGAGATCTGGTTGCAGTGTGCTCCCCAGGCTGCTAAACTGGCATCGGTGGTAACTATGATCCAGTTGACATGCCCTAACAGACGTGACTTCATCAGCGTGTGTTTCTTCATCCACCAATGAAGACTTCTGAGCATCATGGTCGTCAGGAGTATGGGCTGAGAAAGATATCGTTTGTTCCACTGCCTCAAGAATTCCAGTTGAAAATATCTCAGATGCCAATGGGCCCAAGGGACCATAGGGATGCATGACGACATCCGGCCTATCAGGCTCAGACAGTTGGAGGCGGTCAGATGGGGTCTCACACTCACATTCTTCATCTGCCGAATAATAGATGCCACCTTCTGAGGTGGAAGGGACACTGTTCCACTCTCTGTGTTGAACAGAGCCCCCAGATAAATAATTTTCTGGGTTGGAGAAAGGTGACTCTTCTCCTGGTTTATCTTCCATCCAAATTCTGTTAGTGTTGTCAGAAGAACTTCCCTGTGTTCCACTAATTGGGCTGGATCCTTCGCCAGGAGAAGAAGATCGTCCAAATAATGGTAAACTCAAAGCCCCTGCTCCCTTAGAGGGGCTACGATGGCAATTAAGGTCTTTGTGAAGACTCTTGGAGAGGTGCATAGGCCAAACGGGAGACTCCGGAATTGTAGATGTACCTGGCCTACTGCAAACCTCAGATACTTCTGGAAGGAAGGGAGTATGGGTATATGCAGGTAAGCGTCCCGTAAGTCTATTGATATCATCCAGTCCCCCGGATGGATTACACGGACGATGGTTTGTAGTGATTTCATCTTGAATCGCTCTAGAATGTAGCGATTTAGCCTCTTTAGGTCTATGACGGATCTCCAGCCTCCGTTTCTTTGGGGACTAAAAACAGGGTGGAATAAAAACCTGTAAATCTTTCTGATGGAGGTACTGGAATTACTGCCTGCTGTTCCTGTAAGGAGAGAAGGAACTGCTGAAGTGCTTCCGCTTTTTGAGGGGACCTCGACACCCTCGTTGGAGAGAAGAAGTCTTTGGGGGTTTGTCTAGAAATGTCCAAAAGTGCCCGTACTTGACCGTGGAAATAACCCAAGGATCCCTGCACTTTCCCTCCCATATTTTCGAATAAACGTTGGAGTCTGGCCCCCACAGGAATTGCTTGGAATGGTTTGGCGTCAAAAGGACTTTTCCATCAAATGGTATTTTGCACCAATTTTGTTTTGATGCAATATCTGCTGACCATGGTTTCAGCCACAAGGCCCGTTTGGCCATTACTGTGTGGAGCATTGATCTTGCAGAGCATCGGATTGAATCAATAGCAGCTTCCCCAATAAAGTCTGCTGAGAGTTTTAGCTCGTCTAAGGCCTTTATAATGTCCTCCTTAGGGATATCCTGTTGGATCGCCGACTCTATATTATCCGTCCAGGCCCGTAGTGCGTTGGACACTGATGTTAGGGCTATCGCAGGCTTACAAGCATTGCCCGCCATCTGGTAAGCTTTCTTGAGGTCAAGATCCATTCTTCTGTCGAGAGGATCTTTAAATGAAGTCGAGTCTTCCATGGGCAGCGTAACGTTTTTTTGCTAATCTTACCACCGCTGCGTCCAGCACTGGAGGGGCTTCTAGCATTGCCGTGTCGGCTTCCGAAAGAGGGTATAGCTTTGCCATGCGATTAAGGGAAAATCTTTTTTCCGTCTTTTTCCATTCCTCCTCAATCACACCCTTAATCTCGTCCATGAGAGGGAAAACGGAAATTTGGCGCTTAAGGGGAAGTACGCCTTAGACTTCTTGACTTCTGTCTCAGCCTCCTCCCAGCCAATCGCCTGTTTTACTGCCTGTACATAGGGCTGGACCATGGCGAAGACAAAGCCAGAGGCATCCAAGTCATCAGAGGAGTCCCCTGAGGCGTTATTCTCCTCCTGATGCTTAGAGAATGAAGCAGGTGTCATACAAGGTATTCCACCCGTGGAAGGGCCGGGAACGGCCTCCTCAGCCGGATGCCCCTGAGGAGGAGCTACCAGTTGCTGCGTTGGCATTGTGGCCACTAATTCTGCAAAGGAATTTATTATTGCCTTCTTAAGCAGGTCCGCCACTTGCAGGCCCTCGGACTCTCTGTCCGCCGCATAGTCCCTCAGGCAAGCTTGACAGATCCGTTTATGTGGGAGAGGGGTGGCTCCACAGGCCTGACACTTTGGAGATCTGGGTCTCGCGGAGCGATAGTGATGGCGTTTTTTGGCCGATGACTTCCTGCCACTCCTCTGGTCCCCTCGCCTCGAAGACCTATCTCTGCTGGGGCTTGAGTCAGAGTCTTCATGTCGCCTTGAGGTCTTCTTAGACATCTTCTGGCGTACAGGGCTGTAACACAAAGTACGAGCCTCAGTGCACTCTTTTTTTTTTTAAAAACATGCGTAAACTTACCTGGACGTAGGTCCTTACCTTAAATGTAGAGTAGGATCTTGTATGGGTGGCGAACGGCTCATGTTAGGTGGGCAAGCAGAGGAAGCAGCTAAGAAAAGAATAGGAAAGGGTTAAGGGTCATGTTTGAACTTGGCCAACTGAACAAGAACCATGTTCACTGGTTCGCCGCTTTTTTATTTTTTTTTAATTATTTTTTTTTTCAAATTATATCTGTGACGGTGGTTGAAAATATCCCCGTCAAGCATTCCCTTCTCCTTCCATAAAATAAACCACCCAATATTCCATGGGTAGAAATATCCTTGGCATCACCGAATAATCCACACATGAGCAAAGGCTTAATGCTGGATGTAACAGGACACACTTTAATGGCAAAACTCTACAGATTTATATACACAGTTTACAAGCTTGTTATCAATCAAAGAACAATGAAATCTCCACCCCCTTTTCCACACACTGGGGGTTTCCATACAGAGGCATTTCGGCAACACAAAGCTTGACACGTCACATTCTTTAATTGAATTCAATTAACCTTTAGAATACACAATCACAGATCTAAAAGAAATTTAGTAATTATCTCCCAGAGACAGAAGCCCCCAGGGGTAATTACTACAATGAAGCAATCAGAATAACAATTAACACCTCTACACACTGGACAATAAAATGTATCTCACAAGCCCGACTCCGGTATGCCATTGAAGGGTCATTGTCCAATTATCCAGGTCTAGAGGCACACAGACATTAAAATTAGCAGGGAGAGAATTACACTGAAGTATATAGGCAATAGCATAAAAGTCCTTCACAATGGCCCCCCCTTTTCTCCCTGCTCCGGCAACTCGGTTGGATCTTTTCTGGTCCAGTAGAGTTGACGGGTTCAGAGCTTCTAGTCCGAGGTTAACTCCGTTTGGCGTGACAATCCATCGGCATTCCCGTTTTGCTTGCCTGGGCGGTAATGAATCGTAAAGTCATAGGGCTGTAAGGCCAAGCTCCAGCGTAGCAAACGGCCGTTGTCCCCTGAAACCCGGTTAAGCCACACCAAGGGGTTGTGATCGGTGATGAGAGTGAAAGCCCGGCCATAAAGGTAAGGTGTGAGCTTTTTGAGGGCCCATATCAAGGCCAAACACTCTTTCAATGGTGGCGTAACTGACCTCCCTTGGCAACAGCTTCCGACTCAGGTATGCCACCGGGTGCTCTCCTCCATCCTCCCCGATCTGGCTTAGTACTGCCCCCAGTCCAAACATTGAAGCGTCTGTGTGAACAATAAATCTTTTGTTAGGATCTGGGGTAATCAACACCGGAGCATTAACCAGAGCAGTCTTTAGTGCTCGGAAAGCCACCTCGCATTCCGGGGACCACAGGACTTGTCGGGGTAGCTTCTTTTTGGTTAAGTCGGTCAGGGGTTTGGCCAGGGCACTGTAGTCGGGTACAAAGCGTCTGTAATAGCCGGCTGTGCCCAAGAAAGCCATGACTTGTGTCTTGGTGTGGGGAGTGGGCCAATGGGCAACGGCCTCGATCTTAGCCGGCTCCGGCCGTTGCTCACCACATCCTACTCGGTGGCCCAAATATTGTACCTCCGCCATAACCAAATGACATTTGTCGGGTTTCAGGGTCAGCCCGGCCCCTTTGATCCTATCCAATACTATCCCTACGTGCTCTAGGTGCGCTTCCCATGTATCGCTGTAGATGGCGATGTCATCCAGGTAAGCGCATGCAAAGCTCTGGAGACCCCCAAGTAACTGATCCACCATCCGCTGGAAGGTGGCCGGGGCGTTCTTCATCCCGAACGGCATAACCCGGAATTGGTATAGGCCGAATGGGGTGATGAAGGCTGACTTGGGTCTGTCCTCTTCTGCTAGGGGTATCTGCCAATATCCCTTGCATAGGTCTATTGTGGTCAGATACTTCCCGGCAGAGATACGGTCAAGCAGCTCGTCCATCCGTGGCATCAGATAGGCGTCCGTAACTGTCTTGTCATTGAGGCGCCGGTAATCTACACAGAAGCGGGTTGTCCCATCCTTCTTGGGCACTAAGACTACTGGCGAGGCCCAAGGACTTTCTGAGGGTTCGATTACGCCTAGCCGAAGCATCTCAGCTATTTCCTTCCGCATCCCCTCTCGGACTGCTTCAGGGATACGGTAAGGAGGCTGTCTCAGGGGTGCCTGTCTTGGAGTCTCCACCTTGTGTATGGCTAGGAGTGTGTATCCAGGCTCCTGAGAGAATGTGGCCTGTTTTGTTTCTAGTAAGCGACCAGCTTGAGCCCGCTCTTGCGGCTCCAGCTGTTCCCCTAGCTGGACTTTATCTGAGTCATCCCCTCGCTACTGCCCAATAGGTCGGGAAGGGGTAGGGTCTCTGTGTCTTCTCCTGCTGGTGCACAGATAGCGGCTACCTCCTCCGCCCGTTCCTGATAGGCCTTGAGCATGTTGATGTGAAAGGTTCGTTTCACCTCTTCATCCTCGCAACTGGCTTTCGTGTAGGTAGTGTTGCATATCTGTCCTATAACTTTATAGGGGCCCTGCCAGGCAGCCTGGAGCTTGTCTGTTCGGACAGGCCTTAATACCATGACCTTATGGCCTATCTGAAAGCTCCGGTGCCTAGCTCGTCGGTCATACCATATCTTCTGGCGCTGTTGTGCCGCCTGGAGGTTCTCTCGCACTGTCTGGGCTAATTCTTCCATGCGGTCTCTCAGCTCCAGGACAAGGTACAACCGGGGTCCCCTCAATTTCTGTTTGCCCCTCCCAGTGATCCTTGATGAGATCTAAGGGCCCCCTCACCCGCCTCCCATAGAGAAGTTCAAAGGGTGAGAATCCGGTCGATTCCTGCGGCACCTCTCGGTAGGCAAAGAGAAGGTGCGGCAAGAATCGCTCCCAATCCTTGTAAGCCCCCGTGAATGACTTCAACATTTGCTTTAGCGTTCCGTTGAAGCGCTCGCACAGGCCGTTAGTCTGGGGGTGGTATGGGGAGCTAGTCAGGGATTTAACTCCACAGGTTTTCCATATCTGCTGGGTTACCTCGGCCGTGAATTGTGTACCTTGGTCGGACAGGACCTCCTTGGGAAAGCCTACTCGGGAAAATACTTTAACTAGGGCCTCTGCTACGGTCTCAGCTTGTATGTTAGAGAGAGCTACTGCTTCAGGGTAACGGGTGGCGTAGTCTACCACGGTGAGTATATACTGCTTGCCGGAACGGCTAGGTTGGGCCAGGGGCCCTATAATGTCCACAGCTACCCTTGTGAACGGTTCTTCAATAATGGGCATGGAAACTAGTTTAGCCTTTGGGTGGTCTCCCTTTTTACCTATACGTTGGCATACCTCGCACGTTTGACAATATGCCCTGACGTCGTCGGATACCCCAGGCCAGAAGAAGTTCTGGGTTATCCGATACCCTGTCTTGCGTATTCCCAAATGGCCTGCCAAGGGTACGTCGTGCCCAATCCTCAATAACTCCTGCCGGTACTTCCGGGGAACTACCAGCTGCCGTTTTTGCTTAGGCCCTGGTGCATTACCCTGGGTCTCGGTGAGCCTGTACAAGCGGCCTTTCTCCCAGATAAACTGCTCCTTCTCTAACCCCCCTTGGCCCCCCTTGGCTTTCTCTCGATACTTTGAGGGAAGGGTCTCCGGTCACCTCCCGCCCAAAGTCCTCTGGGGTGTCCCAGGGTAGGGGTTCTACAGTCAAGGGTAGGTTGGGTTGGCTTACCTGGGTCTCAGTAGGAAGGGGATGGCTCTCGGCAGCGCAACTTTGCGCTCTGGTGGTTACGGCGTGGGCCTCCTGAGCGGTGGTAGAGGCGAACGCCGAAGTCAGGGGCCCAATGTCGTTGCCCAAGATGACTTCAGAAGGTAAGTCCTTCATGACGCCCACATGAACATTGCCAGCTCCTGCACCCCAGTCCAGGTGTACCTGTGCAGTAGGAATACGGTATACTGCCCCCCCTGCCACTCTCACAGCAATTGATTTCCCTGGTTTCTCTGATGCATTAATTAGGTGTCTTTGTACCAACGTGATGGTCGCCCCACTGTCTCTTAATCCCCGGACGGTTTTTCCGTTAACCATGACCAGCTGACAATGGTGTTTCCTGTTGTCCGTAATACCAGATTGTACCATGTGGACTTCGTAAAGGGTGCCCCATGGTTCTTCCTGACCCAGCTCCTGGGAATCCCAAGCCGAGTCTACACAATGGGCTGCTGCTGGTGGGCGGTACCCAGGTCGAGACCAATTTGACCTGGTGTTGTCATCCATGGGGCAATTCTGCTTGAAGTGACCCAGCAGTTTGCACCGGAAGCAGCGTTCATTGTCCTCCTGGCGTGGATAGCGAGGGCTAGATGTCACCAGTCTGTTAGGAGGTTGGTATCTAGCGGCTGGTGGGTGTGAGGGCACCGTTGGTCGTGGAAGTTGTACCCGTGGTGTGACCTGGTTCATCTTGCGAGTATCCGCATATTCATCCGCCAACTTAGCGGCCTCTGGTAGAGTCATAGGCCTGCGATCTCTCACCCAGTCTTTGACATCCGTCTGGATGTGATTGTAAAATTGCTCCAGGAGCATTAGTTGCAAAATGTCCTCTGCGGTGGTGGCCTGGCTGCTGTTAACCCAGTTAGAGGCCGACAGGGATAACTGGCATGCCCATTCCACGTAAGAGTCTTTCGTGGCTTTGCGCGAGTCCCTGAACTTCTGTCGGTAGGACTCTGGGGTTACTGCATAACGAGCTAGGAGCACTTCTTTAACCCTGGCGTAGCTATGGATCTCCTGCTCTGGCACAGTCCGGAAAGCATCAAAAGCTTTGCCTGACAATTTGCCTGACAATATTGAAACCCACTCTCCTCTAGCTATTCGGTATAGGTTACATTGTCTCTCAAAATCTGCCAGGTAGTTATCAATTTCACAGTCTTTTTCATAAAAAGCTTTAAAAGCGCTAAACGGAATCTTCCTCGTGTCTGCTGTGCTGTACTCACTGTTTGGAGAATGTGCGGCTGCTTGTTGGACTGCTGCCAGTTTTAACTGTAGCTCTGCGTCTCTTGTTTGTTTAGCCTCCTCCGCTAACAGGTCCATCACTTTCAGCACCACATCCGCTGTTGGGTTCGGACCGAACCATGCTAATTTCTCTCTTATTAGCTTGTTGGCTGGTGATTCCTCATCCTGAATCACTGGTGTCCCCATCTCTTGTACTGCTGGCGTTGCTGCAACCGAGTTCTCCTGGTCTAGCTCCATTAATTCTGCTATGATGATCCGCTTGGTTTTGTTGCTAGCAATCCTTCCACGAACTTCCAGTAGTTCTTTCAGTGTATTTCTTTTAAGCCGGGTGTAGTAGTCTTCCATTCACTGTTCCCAGTGTCTGCTTGAAATCCTGGTGTAAAGGAAAGTAGAAAGGAAAATCCCGCTGCTGCCAACCAGTGTGACGGTGGTTGAAAATATCCGTCAAGCATTCCCTTCTCCTTCCATAAAATAAACCACCCAATATTCCATGGGTAGGAATATCCCTGGCATCACCGAATAATCCACACATGAGCCAAGGCTTAATGCTGGATGTAACAGGACACACTTTAATGGCAAAACTCTGCAGATTTATATACACAGTTTACAAGCTTGTCATCAAAGAACAATGAAATCTCCACCCCCTTTTCCACACACTGGGGGTTTCCATACAGAGGCATTTCGGCACCGCAAAGCTTGACACATCACATTCTTTAATTGAATTCAATTAACCTTTAGAATACACAATCACAGATCTAAAAGAAATTTAGTAATTATCTCCCAGAGACAGAAGCCCCCAGGGGTAATTACTACAATGAAGCAATCAGAATAACAATTAACACCTCTACACACTGGACAATAAAATGTATCTCACAAGCCCGACTCCGGTATGCCATTGAAGGGTCATTGTCCAATTATCCAGGTCTAGAGGCACACAGACATTAAAATTAGCAGGGAGAGAATTACACTGAAGTATATAGGCAATTGCATAAAAGTCCTTCACAATATCTATTCCTACATTTACGCATAAAAAAGGTTTCACTGTAAAAGAAAACATTTTTTATTTTATTTTTTAATTATTTTTTTTTGTTTTGTTTTTTTTACCTGAGAAAGGGGGGGGGGATTTCCTTCCCTGGAGCTCTCTAAAACGATTCTCCCTGGACAGCCCCAGGTATTCCACTGGGGCAGCTAGGGAGATAAGGGGAGAACCAGATTGGAGGGGAACGCCTCTGCACTGAAATTTGGGAAAAATGGCAAAAAATCGCCACTTTTCCCTTTTCCAAGATGGCCGCCGTGGCTTCCGCGCACACCGCACATGCGCGAACCAGCGGCTCTAGGACCCGGAACTCCCCGACTTCGGCGTCAGCACAGAATGCGGCGAAGGACGCCGCCAGTGCATTAAATGAGTGGTGGTGAGCGCGCGCGATCCCTAAGGGGGGAGAGGAGGACGGGGAGGCGGTGGGAACACAGGGGAAAACTAATTGGAACACAGGAACGGACAAGGGGAAAATGAAGGGTGCACATAAGAAAGAAAAAGAGGCCTGTAAGGAAAAAAAAAAAACCTAAGAAAGGGGAGAAAGAGTGAGAGAAAAAAAAAAAAGTACTAGCTGCTGCTTCTGTTACCATGGGAGCCAGACGCCTCTAAGTTGTGTCGCAGATAGAGCTCTTAGTTTAAGAGACAAACTGCCTGTCCCAAAAGACCCTACAGAAGGGACTCCCAACCTTATTAGCGCGTTTAGCTGCCCAAGAGAAGGGACCGCATCCGGGAGAATCTTGAACCCGGATGGACGCTGCCGACTGCAGAAGGTAGGACGTTCGACCAGCATTCACTGCCATGAGGTATAAGGAAAAAAAGGAGAATGTGGGGGCAGTGCTAGCCAACTCTTTTATAATATTCACTAGTCCTGAGGGAGGAGCCAAGGAGGAGCTTGTCACAGGTATGCTGCCATGGAGGCACCAGGAAAAAGAAGCACCTTCGATAGAGGAGTGGATTAGGGAGATGGACAGAATTAAAGTGATGGAGGAACTGTGGTCATTCCACGTTAACTCCAGGCTGAGACAGGAGGGGATCTGGGAGGGATGGGGGAGGTTCAGGGAGATGTAGGGGAGAGGGAGGATTGAGGAGGTGGGAACGTGAGAAGCCCCCCGTCTTCACTCTCTTTACAATTGTTTATTTTGTAAATATTTTTTTTCCTTCTTCCATTTGGGAGATTTTTTGGATAGTTACACACACTCTTAGTAGCTGGTTGGCTACCCCCCCCCCCCCCCCCCCCGTTTTATTTTTTTATTTTTTTAGGGTGGGTGGATAGGTATATGCACATAAGTAGGTGGAACATATGGAAGAGGGTTCAAGATAACTCACTAAAAAAAAAATCTTTTTTTTTTTCTCTCTTTGGTTGTCTCTCCTCTTATTAAGGGGATGAGGACAGGGACAATACAGTCCCCTTAAACTCACAATGTTTAAAATTCCCATTATATTGGGTAGATAAGAATAGTCACCTTAAATATATCACACACGTTTGCACTTACAAAGGAATGTGGGAGTCAGAGTGACTCCATTACACAAAAAAAAGGGGAGTTTTTTTTTTTTTTTTGGAGGAAAGATATGGGACAGCGGGGTCCCCCTAAAATCACAGGGAAAGTTAGATCACACAATGTGTTTTTTTTTTCCCTTCTTGGTTTGTCTTTTCTTTTTTTGTCGTCTGTCTCTCCCTCCCCCCTTTCTCTCCGTTCCTGCCCTGCCCTGTCTCGGTCCCCTCTTGTCCCAGCCAGACCCATTTTTTATTTATCTTTTTTTATTCTGAAGATCTAACAAAGTTAACCAGGGGAATTGGTTTAAGGTAGGGGTACGCTAGGTAGATTAGAGGTGCCAGGATAGACTATTAGATCAGGGGACTACAAGGAGACCATGTATATGTATGTATGTTATTGTACCAATGTTTACGTTTGTTACTGTTTGTATGTTATTGTACCAATGTATATGTCTTTTATATATGTATGTTGTGGAAAAAAGCTTAAGAAAAATTTAAAGGAATTTTTTTTTAAATTTCTTGCGCTTTCGTTATCGTTTGTTAAAACGATAACGAAAAAAACTGATTTTCGGACGAAACTGCATTCTAACGAAAATGAATGCACATGTCTAGTAAGTAATACATTACAGGAATGCGTGGAATCTTGGGAATAAAATAACTGCGCTCCTCCTTATCCAAAATTCCTTTCCGAGCTCCAGCTTCAATCAATTTAGTTAGAGAAGCTTTGAAACTGGATGTGGGGTTTGAGGGCAATCTTGCACAAGTTTCAGTGTCCCCCTGCAATGGTACGCGGACTTGTCCAAAATCACAATGCCTCCCCCTTGTCCACGGGGCGGATTACAAGGTCATTTCGTTCTCACAGTGCTTTTAAACCTATCTTAATGTTGGGATCCGAATACGTCCTTTTTAAGACCAGATCCCTGAACACTTTAATGCGCAAAGCCATTGAGCATGAGGGGTTGAAGTGGAATGGATTGGAGAGACCTGTATGTACAACATGGGAGGAAACTTCTGGAAGATTAGGCCTACTGGGATTACTGATAAAATACCTTTGAATATTAAGCTTGCGTATATACTTCCGAACATTGACAAAGGTGTTAAACTTGTTAAGAGCTTTAAGTGGAACCAATTTTAACCCTTTGTCGAGAACCACCTTTTCTGCCTCAGTAAATACAGCTATCGAATTGGTTGGACGAATTTCGAAGTCAATGGTGGCATCATCGGATCACAAAACGCACACATTTTCTGATTTTTGAAAGAAAATTCTTTCAAAAATCGACCATGTATGGCCAGCCTTTAAGATTCAAAGGGGATTTTATTTGAACATTGACTCCAGCTCCAGGAGCCCCCTGTCTCTTATGGTTCTCAACTGGTGAACTGTGTAGTTCCACAGCAGGATAGGGGAGGACTGTTTTTTACTTCATCCGCAAAATGCAAGAAGCATGGTGAGTGACAAAAGAGCAATCCTGTTCAGAACAAATCCACTACCATCACATAGCCATTCAGATAGTATATTGATGATGTAGCGCATAAACTTCTATTTAGACAAAACTCTTTATCGGAAGTTAGAAAGCAGAATCTATATTAGGACACCTGCATTTATGATGATATGACACAACCATAAGACCAAGTGTTATATTACAGTGTCTTCAAAAAGTATTCATAGCCCTTGAAATTTTGCACATTTTCTCATGTTACAACCAATAACCTATTTTTTTTTTTGGGGGGGGGGGGGTGTTTTATATGATAGTTCATAATCCCAATCGCATCTTGCGATCCACCAACCAAAATCTACTCCAGATACCGAAAGCCAGCTACGAGTCCAAAGGAGATAGAAGATTCGCCGTCCAAGGTCCCAGACTATGGAACGCTTTACCAACCAGCATTCGGTTGGAGGAGAACCACCTAGCATTCAGGAGAAAGATCAAGACTCATCTCTTTTGATTCCAAAGGAGACAGGAACAACAAGCGCCCAGAGGCGATTTAGTTCGCATGTGCCGCGCTATATAAGTTTTTCATTCATTCATTCATTCATAGGTCAACATAAAGTGGCACATAAAAGTGGAAGGAAAATTATATATTGTTAATTTATTTTTTTACAAATAAATATGTGAAAAGTGTGGCGTGCATTTGTATTCAGCCCTCTTTACTCTGATGCCCCTAACAAAATCTAGGGAACCAAATGCCTTCAGAAATTACCTTTTTAGTAAATCGAGTCCACCTGTGTGTAATTTAATTTCAGTATAGATACAGCTGTTCTGTGAAGCCCTCAGAGGTTTGTTAGACAACCTTAGTAAACAAACAGCATCATGAAGGCCAAGGGATTAAGTTGTGCAGGGTTAGGTTATAAAAAATATATATCCCAAGCTTTGAAAATCACATGACGAACTGTTCAATCCATTACCCAAAAATGGAGAGTATGGCACAACTGCAAACCTACCAATACATGGTTGTCCACCTAAACTGACAAGCCAAGCAGGGAGAGCATTAATCAGAGGCCAAGGTAACTCTGGAGAAGCTGCAGAGATCCACAGCTCAGCAGGAGAATATGCCCACAGGGAAACTATTAGGGTTCTTTCACACATGCAGACAGTTTATGGGTGCTCCTCTATGTAGCCACAGATGTCAGCGGTGAAATGACTGCAGGGAGGATTGTGATGGGGGACCATGACTGCAGGAAGGACTGTGATGGAGGACCATGACTGCAGGGAGGACTGTGATGGGGGCATGACTGCAGGGAGGGTTGTAATAGGGGGCATGACTGCAGGGAGGGTTGTGATAGGGGACCATGACTGCATGGAGGACTGTGATGGGGGCATGACTGCAGGGAGGACTGTGATGGGGGCATGACTGCAGGGAGGACTGTGATGGGGGCATGACTGCAGGGAGGGTTGTAATAGGGGGCATGACTGCAGGGAGGGTTGTGATAGGGGACCATGACTGCAGGGAGGGTTGTGATGGGGGCATGACTGCAGGGAGGACTGTGATGGGGGCATGACTGCAGGGAGGGTTGTAATAGGGGGGCATGACTGCAGGGAGGACTGTGATGGGGGCGTGACTGCAGGGAGGACTGTGATGGGGGACCATGACTGCAGGGAGGACTGTGATGGAGGGCATGACTGCAGGGAGGACTGTGATGGGGGACCATGACTGCAGGGAGGGTTGTGATTAGTGATGAGCGGAATACGCCATATTCGATTTCGCGATATTTCGCGAATATTTCTAAGAATATTTGCGAATATTCGTTAATATTGAATATTCGTGATATTTTATAATCAGATGAGTCTTTCAGGACTGGAGTACACTGGCTAGGGTGACCACGTGTCCCGGTTTGCCCGGGATCGTCCCGTAATTTAAGTTTTTGTCCCGTGTCCCGGGAGCCTTCAATCCGGGACAATAGAGTGTCCCGGAATCAAACATGGACTGCCTGCCAGCCTGTCACACTCACTACCTCAGTGCCACTGTAAATAATTTGAAATCACTGGTTGCTAAGGCCGAACCGCTTGGCGTGTAGCAACCAGTGACGTCACGTGTCCTGCTCTCTCTGAGGCTCCTCCTCCACTCCCACCTCCTCCTCCTCTCCTCCTCCTCCTCCTCCTCCTCCTCCTCCTCCAGCCGCGGTTCTTGCAGCGCAGCAGAGAGAGCAGCTCAGCATCGCCATCGTCACGGACACGGTCAGAGTCAGACACAGTGAGTCACTCACCTACCACCGCAGCGCAGACGACCAAGCCCTCCGACCTCCTCCTCCCCCACAGCAGCCCGCTCCAGCCCACTGCCCAGTGGAGGCCAGCAGCGACAGTAAGTGACCTCGGCTGCTCAGCGATTCAGCTGGACTCGGTCCGTCCCGACCTCCCGCCCCTGCCTGCACTGCAGTAAAATATAGGCCCGCCACAGACCAGCCGGCTGGCTGAAGACAGCCCTGCTCCACCACTACCAGACGAGGAGTCACACAGTCACTCAATCTCCATATCATATTAAAAGGTGAGCAAATAGGGGCAAATGACACTGGCTGGCAGCATCTGATGGGGCACAGTAGCGACAATTTAAATATGGGCACACTGGCATTTGGGGCACAGTATCAACAATTTAGATATGGGCACACTGACATTTGATGGGGCACAGTAGCGACAATTCATGGGCACACTGGCAGCATCTGATGGGGGCACAGTAGCGACAATTCATGGGCACACTGGCAGCATCTGATGGGGGCACAGTAGCGACAATTCATGGGCACACTGGCAGCATTTGATTGGGCACAGTAGTGACAATTAATCGGCACACTGGCAGCATCTGATAGGCACAGTAGCGGCAATTGATGGGCACAGTAGCGACAATTGATGGGCACACTGGCAGTATATGATGGGGCACAGTAGCGACAATTGATGGGCACACTGGCAGTATCTGATGGGGCACAGTAGCGACAATTGATGGGCACACTGGCAGTATCTGATGGGGCACAGTAGCGACAATTGATGGGCACACTGGCAGTATCTGATGGGGCACAGTAGCGACAATTGATGGGCACACTGGCAGTATCTGATGGGGCACAAGTGGCTGCATTTGATGGGGCACAAGTGGCTGCATTTGATGGGGCACAAGTGGCTGCATTTGATGGGGCACAAGTGGCTGCATTTGATGGGGCACAAGTGGCTGCATATGATGGGGCACAAGTGGCTGCATTTGATGGGGCACAAGTGGCTGCATTTGATGGGGCACAAGTGGCTGCATTTGATGGGGCACAAGTGGCTGCATTTGATGGGGCACAAGTGGCTGCATTTGATGGGGCACAAGTGGCTGCATTTGATGGGGCACAAGTGGCTGCATTTGATGGGGCACAAGTGGCTGCATTTGATGGGGCACAAGTGGCTGCATTTGATGGGGCACAAGTGGCTGCATTTGATGGGGCACAAGTGGCTGCATTTGATGGGGCACAAGTGGCTGCATTTGATGGGACACAAGTGGCTGCATTTGATGGGGCACAAGTGGCTGCATTTGATGGGACACAAGTGGCTGCATTTGATGGGGCACAAGTGGCTGCATTTGATGGGGCACAAGTGGCTGCATTTGATGGGGCACAAGTGGCTGCATTTGACGGGGCACAAGTGGCTGCATTTGATGGGGCACAAGTGGTGGCATTTGATGGGGCACAGTGGCAGCATTTTATGGGGCCTAGGGCCCTCTTTTGATATTGCACACGGGCCCGCTGATTTCATGATACGCCCCTGCCCCCAAAATACGCAAAAAATGTAAAAAAAAACATTTTTTTTAGGGGGGGGTGTCCCTGAATGGCAGTTTGGAAATGTCACCCTAACACTGGCCTAGCTATCACTTTCCCTATAAAATCAGCAGCAGCAACACTGTCCCTCCTCTCACGAATGCAAGTTCAGAATGAATCTAAAATGGATGCTGGGAGGGAGGGTATGCTGCTGATTGGCTGGAATGTGTCTGCTGGCTGTGAGGTAGAGGGTCAAAATTTGCTCAATGGTAATTAATAGGGGGCTGGTCGAACATCGCATATGCCATAGTAACATTTGACGATAAGATCTAAAAACACTGAGGCAGCAGACTTTGTAAACAAGGACATTTGTGTCATTCTCAAAACTTTTGGTCACGGCTGTACACCGGGAATTTAGTAAAACAGTTTACTTCTCTGTGTCAAATTTTCATGCTCAAGTTTCATACACAGTTTAAAGGTTATGACTTCTAATAACTAACTTTATATCAAATAGTGCAATCAGCTGTATTATTGACTGGTGTAAGAAAGTGTACATTACAACACACTTAGCGCATTATTTTAAATTAAAACCACTTAACAGAACTTAAGTTCAAGTACGGTATATTATATACTAAGACATTGGCGTTTGAAGGTGGTAGGCCTACCTGGAAAGACATGGTCAATGTACCATGCTAAAATCCAATACACAAGGGCATCAAAAAGAATCATGGATATGGAAAACAGAAAACTGTATTCGTCACCCTCCACTGGGCTTTTCCTTTTGTTCCCAAATTGGAGGCCCAAGCCTTGTTCTTCATATCTAGACAAATATTCTGTACCAAATCCAAAAGCCACTGGGGACAAAAGGCTCTGCAACAACATTGAATTCTATGTCAGATTATCTGAAGATTTTTAGATCCACAACAGTGAGCTGAACATGGGACATGTGTAGAAATTATAACTGCATTATCAAAATCAAGGGTGCTTACTATGGATGACCTGAACACTCCCCCCCCCCCCCCCGGTTTGGTTTGCAGCAGAAAATGCGAACAGGCAAAAAATGCAAATGCAAAAAAAGTGCTCATTTTAAAGGGCTAATATGCAAGTTACTGTCATAGAAAGTGTTTGGGGACATGTATTAATGCAAAAACAAGTTTTAAAAAGTCAGTTTTTTCAGGAGCAGTTACATAGTTACATAGTTAGGTTGAAAAAAGACACAAGTCCATCCAGTTCAACCATAAAAAAAATTAAAATAAAACACAGTACATCCCATACACCCAACTCCATACCCACAGTTGATCCAGAGGAAGGCAAAAAAAAACAACAGAGCGATGATCCAGTTTGCTACCGGAGGGGAAAAAATTCCTTCCTGTTCCCCCGAGAGGCAATCGGATTTACCCCGGATCAACTTTACCTACAAAACTTAGTACTCAGTTATATTATGTGCATTTAGGAAAAAATCCAGGCCTCTCTTAAAGCAATCTACTGAGCTGGCCAGAACCACCTCTGGAGGGAGTCTGTTCCACATTTTCACAGCTCTTACTGTGAAGAAACCTTTCCGTATTTGGAGGTGAAATCTCTTTTCCTCCAGACGTAAAGAGTGCCCCCTTGTCCTCAGTGTTGACCTTAAAGTGAATAACTCAACACCAAGTTCACTATATGGACCTCTTATGTATTTGTACATGTTGATCATATCCCCCCTTATTCTCCTTTTATGTGATTTTAATGCTTAAGTGAAACCATAAAAGTGAAATATTCCGTTAAATTTTGTACCTGGGGGTGTCTATAGTATGAATGTAAAGTAGTGCATGTTTCCTGTGCTTAGAAAAGTAGTGCATGTTTCCTGTGCTTAGAAAAGTTCCTGCACAAAATGACATTTCTAAAGGAAAAAAAGTAATTTAAAACTACTCCCAACTATAATGAATAGCCGGGTCCCCCTTCGAGTCTGGTATGAATATTAAGGGGAACCCTGAACCAAAATTTAAAAAAAGTCATATCAGGCCCTTCAGGTATGATATGGATATAAAGGGGAACCCAGCGCCATTTTTTTTAAATGGTGTGGGGTTCCCCCCAAAATTCAGCAGGTGGTGGCTTATCCGAATCTGGAATCCTACTTTAACAAAGGCAAACTCCAGATCCCGCCCCACCCTATGTGAATTGGTACCCCTACCATTTCACAAACAAGTCATTTATGAAAATGAAAACAAAAAAAGAAAAGAAAGTTTCAAATTCGAGCGATCCGGAAAAAACAAACAAAAAAAACAGAAGCTAGGATTGATGCTGCCTCCATAGGAGGCGCCCGGCCAAATGATGCTCTCTCGTGTGACAGTTTTTTATAGCTGAGGGAAACCTGCGATGCGCCAGCGGGGGCAGGGTCACCCGTACATGTCATTGGATAACCCCCTTACATCAGAGAGGGGGCAGGGTCACCCATGCATGTGATGGGTGGCCCTGCCCTCAGCTGTAAAATAGCCCTACCATTTCACAAACAAGTCATTTATGAAAATGAAAACAAAAAAAGAAAAGAAAGTTTCAAATTCGAGCGATCCGGAAAAAACAAACAAAAAAAACAGAAGCTAGGATTGATGCTGCCTCCATAGGAGGCGCCCGGCCAAATGATGCTCTCTCGTGTGACAGTTTTTTATAGCTGAGGGAAACCTGCGATGCGCCAGCGGGGGCAGGGTCACCCGTACATGTCATTGGATAACCCCCTTACATCAGAGAGGGGGCAGGGTCACCCATGCATGTGATGGGTGGCCCTGCCCTCAGCTGTAAAATAGCCCTACCATTTCACAAACAAGTCATTTATGAAAATGAAAACAAAAAAAGAAAAGAAAGTTTCAAATTCGAGCGATCCGGAAAAAACAAACAAAAAAAACAGAAGCTAGGATTGATGCTGCCTCCATAGGAGGCGCCCGGCCAAATGATGCTCTCTCGTGTGACAGTTTTTTATAGCTGAGGGAAACCTGCGATGCGCCAGCGGGGGCAGGGTCACCCGTACATGTCATTGGATAACCCCCTTACATCAGAGAGGGGGCAGGGTCACCCATGCATGTGATGGGTGGCCCTGCCCTCAGCTGTAAAATAGCTGTCACACAAGCGAGTGTCATTCAGTCGGGTGCCACCTATGAGGCTGTATCATTCTTAGCATTGTTTTTTTTTCTCTGTAGTGCTCGAGAGTGGATTCTATCATTAGAATGACTTTTAATAAAGGACTTGTCCTAAACTGTCTCCTGTTTTTTCTTTTAACATTTTGACACTTTTTTTTGTGAAATGGTAGGGGTACAATGTACCCTGTTCCAATTCACATGGCGGCCTGGCATCTGGGGGTACCCTTTGTTAAAGGGGGCTTCCAGATTCTGATAAGCCTGTTCGTCCCCTTAACATTCATAAGGGGATGAACCCATGCTGTTTTTTTACTTTTATCTGTATTGCCGAGATCCAACAATGCATTATATCCTAGTAGTTTAAAATTACTTTTTTTCCTTTAAAAATTTAATTTTGTGCAGGGACTTTTCTAAGCACGGGAAACATGCGCTAATTTACAGGCATACTATAGACACGCAACGGGTATGACATTTAAAGGAATATTTCACTTGTATTGTTTTACTTTAAGCATTATTAAATTACTGCTCTCAATCATTCTGATTTTATTATATTATGACTAGGGATGAGTCAAACATATCCGCGTTTGGTTCGCACCAGAACAGTCGAACAGTCCGACCATTCGCGCAAACATTTAGAACCCCATTGAAGTCTATGGGACTCGAACGTTCGAATTTAAAAGTGCTCATTTTAAAGCCCAATATTCAAGTTATTGTTGGAAAACATCTTTAGGAACCCAGGTCTTGCCCCAGGGAACATGTATCAATAGAAAAAAAAGTTTTAAAAACTGTAGTTTTTTCTGGAGCAGTGATTTTAATGATGCTTAAAGTGAAAAAGAAATCAAAAATCCCTTTACCTGCTGGGTGTCTATAGTAGTGGCACATGTTTAGAAATGTCCCTGCACAACATGAGATTACTCTCAGAAAAAAGTAATTTAATACTGCTTGCGGCTTCAATGTAATGTTTGGTCCCTGCAATATGGATAAAAATCATGGAAAAAAAATAGCATGAGTTTCCCCGCCACCACTCCCCCCAGGTCATTACAAGACCCAGTGCCGATCCTGACCTCCCTGGGACCCTTATCAATATGACATGGCACATTAAAAATGAGAAGCAGGGGGCTCTGACGACAGTGACATGTCACATTAAAGAAAGTTGAGAAGCAGGGGAGGGGGTGTTCTGCTGTCGGAAATGACTCAGCCAGCGAGTTTAGAAGCAGAGTGAGGGTGCGAAAATTACTTCTCACCAGACGGGGCCTCTAGTAATTTTGGGGGGCATTTGCAGCTTTGCGTGGCCCTAAGCGGCTTGCTTAGTGTGCCTATAGGGAGGATCGGCCCTGGCAAGACCCTATGGCCCTATATACTTTAAACAGCAGTATACAGGTGGTGCAAACAAGACAAGAACTGTAGGTTTGTTACGTAGAATCTGAACCATGTCATACTTTGCTGCTGCATAAAGAGACCCTCAACAAACTACATTACACTTGTGCCTGGCGATGAGACCATTGATGTTCCAGTGGTGGCCCGTGAGCCTGTGTCCATACAGGCTTGGCCCCCCAAAGCGCACGTGCTGTGTGTATTTTAGGGGTGGTGGGGGCCATTACAATGCCAGATCTTGGCTCAATTTTTTTTTGTGAAAGAAAAATTGTAGAAAAAAGGGGGGTTGCCATCCGGGGGCCACCTTTGAACAAATTCTGTGAAGAACTTCTGTTCTCTGAAGGCCTTCATTATTTCTGCAAGTCAAAATTTAGCAAAAAAAAAATAATGTCAGCCAAGCCTTAGCTTTCTCCCCATATCCAATCCACAAACTAATCCAATTGATCATAAAGTCTAAAAAACAAGTTTCATATTGTCGTATTGCATAATCGTTTTTCCGATGTTTTCTACCGACTGTGAACGACGTCCTCATTCACGCAATATCCCTTTATACACTGAGCATGTGAGAAGCTCTGCATGTTTCCACGCCCATGACGTTCGTTCTAGTGATTGCCACGCCCCTTTTTAGTCGGTCAATGTGGTGAGGAGTTTGAAGACATGATGGAGGAGAGACAGCAAGCTGCAACCAGGCAGGAGACAGGCCAGGCACACACCAGGAGGAGCAAGAGGTACAAAGCCACCAACATGAGCTTTGAAGAGATGGTGGCTAAAAAAAAGGGCCTTACAAAAACTCCTATAAACTCCAGATCATGGATAAGGTACAGAGGGCTATTCATGCAAAATTCATGCAAAATTCGGGGTGCAGAGGTCCATGGAGCAGTTGCGCAAGAGATGGAGTGATTTGAAAATCTGAGAGCCAGAGCAGATGGAGAGAATTCGAAGAGTCCTCAGAAGACGTAAGTAATTTTCATGTGTACTTATTTTGCGGCATGTGCTTTTTATTGCAGGTTGTGTATATATACAGTTCAAGAATAGATGTTTTAAGGTTCATGTTTGTGTGGGCATAATAATTGGTTGGTCATTCTATTTAAGACCTTTTTATGTGAGACCAATTTTTTAATTAATGTAGATGTGTTATTAACTAGATTTAAATAATCCAACTTAAGTCAATATACATTAAAAGGAGAGTATGCTCAGCAAAGCAGTTGATTACACATATGGACTCAGTAGCACAATGGTTGGCATGGCCGTTCCGCCCTATAGGCTCACTATGCAAGCTGCTTAGGGCCCCGCAAAGCTGCGAAGGGCCCCCCAAATAACTAGAGGCCCCGTCTGGTAAGAAGTCATTTTCGCTCCCTATCCCCTGCTTCTCAACTTGCTGGCTGCATGGGAGAAGAGGCAAGAAGTCAGCACCCCTTGCTTCTCAATTTAATGTAAGATGTAATTTCCGACAGCACAACACCCCCTCCCCCCACTTCTCAACTTTCTTTAATGTGACATGTCACTGTCGTTAGCGCCCCCCGCTTCTCGTTTTTAATGTGCCATGTCATTTTGCTTCGGGCCCCAGGGAGGTCAGGATCGGCACTGAGTGTTGGTCACAACAACAACCTAGTTAGTTAGCATGTCACACAGAGGTGATCCAGTGTCAACTTGTTGTTTTGCCATGTAGGAAACTTGGCCAAAGATAGAGAAATGCAGCAGCTTTGGTAATGGATAAAATCCTGTGTTAAGCTTAAAATTGTAAAAACAGACAATTGTACGACACTTTAAAAAAAAAAATGATTGATATTCCTCTTTCAGGCCTCTAATCTTTTTGATTCATCTATCCCTTTTTTTACAATATCATAGGCCGTAATCAAGCTGCAGCAGTGGAGCCGACAAACCCCACACAGTGCCAAGCCCCACCCTCGCCGGATGTGCAGGAAGTGCAAAATGCCACCACATCAGGTCAGTGTCATACAGCACAGCTTGAGGTAATACATGTAGGCCTGCATAATTGTAATACATGTTTTTTTCAAAATTTCAGGTGTACGAGCTGTTGGGGGCGGCCTAGACACCGACAGTGCCCAGGTGCTAATTGGGGAGATAATTTGCTGCAGTGAACAAATAGAGGACACAAACCTCGCCCTCGAGGAGATCATAAAGGACAACAAGAAGGTGGTCCAAAACCTGAAAAATGTTATAGATATTCTGGGGAGAGTTTAAAAAAAAACAAAAAAACCCCCAAAAATAAATAAAAATAAAAAATAATAATAGATGTAGACAATTATTTAAATACAAAAATATAGGTCTTAAAAATAAAAACGAAATAGACAATTTCTATTTTGATATTAAAAAAAAATGAAAATCACACATTTCCAGTGTGATACAATAAATATTTTTGGATAGTCAACGTCTGGCTTCTTATTATATCAATGCTGCCTAGAACACTGCAACCACTCAAAGATACTGTAATTGGAGTGCAACAACGAGCCACGTGCAAAGTATTGCATCAAAAATTGTTATTAGACACCCCTGTTAAACAGGGGAAGAAAAATTGGGCCTTAGGCACAACACAACACTGCAACCCCTCAAAGATACTGTAATTGAAGCGCAATAAATAGCCATGTGCAAAGTATTGCATCAAAAATTGTTAGACGCCCCTGTTAAACAGGGGCAGAAAAATTGGGCCTTAGGCACAACACAACACTGCAACCTCTCACAGATACTGTAATTGGAGCGCAATAAAGAGCCACGTGCAAAGTATTGCATCAAAAATTGTTATTAGACGCCCCTGTTAAACAGGGGCACAAAAATTTGGCCTTAGGCACTGGTGGCGGAGCCCAAAAACAAAAAATGTCTTACTAGCTATCAGCAAGAAAAGTGAGAAGAAGGATATTCCATCAGCAGCATAACAGGTCACTTAGCATCAGCATACGCAGTCTCAAAGGGATCTGACATTTCCAAAAAAAAAAATTATTCAGTTACATCAGCATCAGGTGCTTGGTAGCTGGTGTTGATCCAAGCCTGATTCATTTTGATGAAGGTCAGTCGATCAACAGAGTCGGTGGAGAGGCGCACCCTGTGATCAGTCACAAAGCCTCCAGCAGCACTGAATGTGCCTTCTAAAAGAACACTAGATGCAGGGCAAGTCAGTAGCTCAATTGCGTACTGTGAAAGCTCTGGCCAGTGATCCATCCTCAAGACCCAGTAAGCCAGAGGATTTTCGGTGGGGAAGGTGTCCAAGTCGGATCTTGCCCCTAGGTATTCCCGCACCATGTAAACCAGACGCTGGCAATGGATGCTGGAACCGGTCAGACCTTAGGGCTCCGGACTAAAAAATTGTCTAAACGCATTGGTCAGACGGCCACCTTCTCCACCGCTCCTTCTGTGACTCACCGAAGCCTCAGCAAGACATTGTCCAGGGCCAGGATTTGGTAATCCCCCAGCTTCTGGGAATGCATTGCACAGACCCTTCTGCAAGGCCTCCCGCAGAAGTTTCATCTTCTGCTCCCTCTGCGATGGCAAGATAAGGTATGCAACCTTACTCTTGTAACGTGGATCAAGGAGAGTTGCCAGCCAGTAATGATCCCTCTCCTTGATAGCACGTACACAAGGATCCTTATGCAGGCTTTGCAGGATCAGGGAGGCCATGCAGCGTAGGTTTGCCGAGGCATTCGGGGCACAATCCTCTGGGTCACTGAGGACAACAGGATCCGCAGCCACCTCATCCCAGCCACGTAAAAGTCCATGGGTTCCTTGGGACTGTAATTGATCCCTTGAAGACTGCTGATGCTGAGTGCTAGGCTCCATCTCCATGCTGCTGATATCATCTGTGCTAGGTGGGCAAGCAGGACCACTGTCTGGATAAAGGGGGCCTTGAGAGCAGGACCACTGTCTGGATAAAGGGGGCCTTGAGAGCAGGACCACTGTTTGGATAAAGGGGGCCTTGACAGCAGGACCACTGTCTGGATAAAGGGGGCCTTGAGAGGTAAGGAAGTCCTCCTCTTCCTCCCTCTGTTCTGCCTCAAGGGCCCTGTCCATTATTCCACGTAGCGTGTGCTCCAACATGTGAATAAGACCGACAGTCTCACTAATGCATGCACTGTCACTGCTCACCATCCTTGTGGCCTCCTCAAATGGTGACAGGACAGTGCATGCATCCCTGATCAAGGCCCACTGGCATGGTGAAAAAAACCGAGCTCCCCTGACCCAGTTCTTCTGCCATATTGGCACAGGAACTCATTAATGGCCCTCTGCTGCGTGTGCAGCCGCTGCAGCATGGCCAACGTAGAGTTCCATCTGGTGGGCATGTCATAGATTAGGCGGTTCTTGGGCAGGTTGTATTCCCTTTGGAGGTCTGTCAGCTGAGCAGTGGCATTATATGACCTCCGGAAATGCACACAGACTTTCCTGGCCTGCTTCAGGACATCCTGTAAGCCCGGGTACCTGCCCAAGAACCGCTGCACCATCAAATTCAGGACATGCGCAAAACATGGCACATGGGTGAGTTTTCCGTTGCAGAGCAGAGAGGAGGTTGGTGCCATTATCACTAACCACCATTCCAGGCTTCAGCTGATGTGGTGTCAATCACCTCTGAGCCTTCCCTTGCAGAGCTGACAGAACCTCTTCCCCAGTGTGGCTCCTGTCTCCCAAGCACACCAGCTCTAGCACTGCATGGCATCTCTTAGCCTGCATTCCTGCGTAGCCCCTTGTACGCCTACGGAGCACAGCTGGTTCAGAGGAAACATCACCACAGGAAGAGGCCACAGAGGAAGAAGAGGAGGGGGTGGAGGAGAGAGGTGTTTCACAACCAGTAGTAGTGTTTTGGAGGCGTGGTGGCGGAACAACCTCCAAAACTACTGTACCTTGCCCTGGGTCCTTCCCAGCTGCCAGCAGAGTCACCCAATGCGCCGTAAAAGAGAGGTAACGTCCCTGTTCATGCCTGCTGGATCATGAGTCAGCGGTAATATGCACCTCAACACTGACAGCCCTGTCCAGCGAGGCATGGACATTGCCTTCCACATGCTGGTAGAGAGCCGGAATCGCCTTCCGTGAGAAAAAGTGGTGTTTGGATACTTGCCACTGAGGTACTGCACATTCCACAAACTCACAGAAGGGGGCTGAATCTACCAACTAAAAAGGTAGCAGTTGAAGTGCTAGCAATTTCGCTAAGCTAGCATTCAACCGCTGGGCATGTAGATGTCTGGGAGAGTACTTCTTTCGGCACTACAGCAGCTGGGGCAGGGAAATTTGTCTGGTACTATCAGTAGATTGCTCGCATGTACTACTAGGTTGTGACACACCTATTTCTTACACCTTCAGTGCAGGCTTCAAAGAGGACTGAAGGTCTAGTGGGGTTGGAGGTCCCAGAAGGGCAAGGGGAGGTCCGCTTTGGTCTTTGGTGTGGGTATTTCTGGTATGCTTGCCAACGAGCTGCATGGCAGGTCAACATATGTCTGGCCAAGCATGTGGTGCCCAAGTGATGTTTTGGCCATGTGAGATACGCTTGTGACATATGTTGCAAATAGCAAAGGTACGATCTGATTGACATGTTTCAAAAAAGGCCCACACCAAAGAACTTTTGCTGTACCGTTGAGACACAGCAGCGCCATGCACAAGCGTAGATGTGCGATGTAATGCAGTTGGTGTGCTGCCCTTAAGCTGGCCCCTGGAGGGCTTCCTGCCTCTTTGGAGATGTGCCTGTGCCTCATCCTCATCCTCCTCCTCCTCCTCTCTCCTATCAGGCACCCACGTAGAGTCAGTGACCTCATCACTGTTGAAAATCCGGCAGTATGCTCCAGCTGGGGGAACATCACTGTCAGATTGCTGTCCCTCTTGGCCATTCCCTCTCACTGGGCTCACATCAATGCCTTCTTATATCTGTGTTCCATCATCGGAGCCTTCAAAACGCTGCACATCTTCATGCAGAATGTACCCAACACTGTGTTGAAACAGTTCGGGGGACTCCTCAGGAGGACATGGTGGGACTAGGGAAGGATTGAGTGATGCCATTGTGCAGGGGCCTTGGCAGCTGCTTTGTCAGACAAACTAAGATCAGTCTGTGTGAGAGAGGATGAAGAGGATGAAGACGGCTTGGTCATCTACTCTACTAATTTCTCTGCATGTTGAGGCTCAACACGGCCAGCTCCCGAAAAGAAGGATGAGCGTGTCAGACGGCCACGTCCTGAAGAGGATGCACCGTGTCCACCACCAGCGTTGCCTCTAGATGCAGAGCCTGCTTGCCCTCATAAATCTCTGCCTCTCTTTGTTGTCCTTCCAGACATTTTAATGCGTTTAGGTGATATTAAACAACACACGTGCAGTTACAGCAAATGCGTTTAGGTGCTATCAAACAGCAAACGTGCAGTCACACCAACTGCATTTAGGTACAATTAAACAGCAAACATGCAGTCACACCAACTGCATTTAGGTGCTATAAAACAGCAAATGTGCAGTCAGACCAACTGCGTTTAGGTGCTATTAAACAGCAAACGTGCAGTCAGACCAACTGCTTTTAGGTGCTATTAAACAGCAAACGTGCAGTCAGACCAACTGCTTTTAGGTGCTATAAAACAGAAAACATGCAGTCACACCAACTGTGTTTAGGTGCTATAAAACAGCAAACATGCAGTCAGACCAACTGTGTTTAGGTGCTATAAAACCACAAACATGCAGTCACAAAAAAAAAACGGCTTAAATTATCGGTTGCAAAACCGTAAAAAAAATTCGGCATCATATATCGGCCACCCGAATTTGGAAATATCGGCATCGGCCAGGGAAAAACCCATATCGGTCAACCTCTAATTATTTGTTTACATATCAGGAAATACAGCGCAGCACACATACAGCTCAGTACACCGTCCATACATGTCACTAAGTGCCTTAGAATTTGTTAATGTGAAAGTGTGAGGAGCAATGCCTCATGGGACATGTAGTCCTGGGCAGGAAGTGAGTGGTTCTAAAGGCAGAAGTTTTTTTTACCTTGCTATAGCGGGCGCTCTATACTATACTTTGCAGCTTGCTATTGAGGCACTCTGAAAGCAGGAGGAGCCAGAAGCATCGGTGAGGGACCCCAGAAGTGAAGGATCTGGGCTGCTCTGTACAAAACAATTACATAGAGCAGGTAAGTATAACAAGTTTGCTTAAAAAAATAAAATAAAATGACTTTAAAGACTCTGTGCAGGGAAGATCAGCATCTGAACCCAGAGAAAGTGGAGTTAATAGAAGGCATTACAATTACTGTAGTTGGTTATTTATATTTACCACTGCGTATGGATATTTAAGAATAAATTGCCTTTTTTTGTTTACATATTAACTAAATTGTACACCATACTTGTTTAAGATTATCCGATCAGTCAATTAATCAGAATAATAATTGGCCAACCAATCGATTATGAAAATAATTGTTAGTTGCAGCCCTAGTGGGAAATTTGAAGTCCAGTAGACTCAGATACATCTGGATGAGAGGTGTTGGCTGCCAAGGGGTGAATGAGCTCACTATCCATCCCTATCTGTGAGTAAAGGCTCCCCCCTTCTCCCACCTGTCTCTGAGTGAATACACTAAGGTAAATCAGGGTTTTTAGCGCACTCATTACATCAGAGTTGCCTTTTACACTAGAGGCTACAATGTTCATCCTTACAGCGAAGCTCTCTCCCTACATTAGAGTTCTCGGTGTTCTCCCTGAAATCAGGGGTTCCCAGAGGATCTCTTATGTTATCTTATGTTAGAGTCCCCAGAGTTCTCCCTTACATCAGAGTCTGCAGAGTCCCCTCTTACAGTGTAAGGAAACTCTGATATAAAGGGAAACCCTTGTGATTAATTTAGAAATGATTAATTTAAAGAAATTAAATTTAGAAATTCATTTAGAAATGTTATTCGATTTCAAAATATATGTATAGTTTATACTATAAAAAAAAGCTGTGCAACGATAAAGTGTTCGGGATTGACTTGAAGAAAAGGCTAGGTTATTTTTGTTCTGTTTTTTTCTGCACACTGTACAGCACCTGTAAATAGACTTTGTATAAAGCACCAATAAACACCACACTGTTTTTCACTTATCCTATGGACTTGGTATCTGTGCCTGTTCATCCCAGGGAGCTTTTGTACCCTGCCACCTATCCACAAGGTTACAATATATATATATATTGTAACGGCATGACCCGTGACAACCAGAGACTTTGGAAGGATGAGAGGTACTCATGTGTCAGCGTCACTAATAACTCTTGGGTCTAAGTTCACCCTGTGCCCTTTTGGGCATAGGGTGGCTAATAAATCATAATTCATGTATTACATGGGATGGGACATTACTGATAGTTCATATTGCAGGATGTCTTGAGATATTACAAGTTGTTGGCTTATTCAATGTGGGGACACATGCTTTTGAGAGGTGTTAATTGCATCTACTCCTAGACATTTCATTGTGTGATAACACGGTTTAAAGCCTATTGATGCCCAGGTGTGAATACCTTTCTGTCGGAGACAGACGGTCTGTCTAAAGATGTGGATTGAAGGGAACTCATTGTGTGATAGTGTTTTGTTTAAATTCTTTTGATAAAGGAATGTGAATTCTCAGGGATAGTAATTAGATCATGTTAATTATAGACCGGTGCCAGAGTGTCTCTCTAAAATCTGTATGAAAGCCCCCAGTGTGTGATGAGGGGGGGGTGGAGATTTCATTGTTCCTGTGATTAACTGTAATATGTTGTACTGGATATATAAGCAAGCTAAGAAACCATTAAAGTGTTCATACATTTTGCAACAAGTACAGAGCTTCGTGTCTCGTCTTGATTCTGGGGGAATGGATCGTGTATGCAGGATTGTCAGTGTCGGCTAAGCTGTCTTGTCTTGGGTGGATGGAAGGTCGTAAGCAGTGGTGACCATTACATACAGTACATACATATATATAAAAAGAAAGGAATGTAAAAAAAAAGGTCTACAGAACACCCACTCAGCATCAAATCAAACCTACAGATCCCTAAGCAGCATGGACCAGGAAATAGGTAATGAATATAAATGACCAAATATTCAACACACTGAGCAACACACTGAAATAGGGATAACAAATATAAAAATGGTATGACAATAAAACAGTTCAGTCTCTGAAATATTAAAATACACAAAACAGCACTAAAATTCAATAATATTGGACCTGTGGTAAAAAACACTAATGAAAACAGTCTTAGATATAGTACAGGTGATGGGAGCAGTTCAACGTATTGAATGGTGTCGATGAGTAGTAATCCTAGCGTGCACCTTCCACCATAAAGACCAAAAATCAAAATCCACCGCACGCTTCCCCAGGTGGTTAAACTCAACAAAAACCTATAATATATGGGCCTTAACCCCCCTGCCGGTATCCCCGAGCGCGACTCGGGTTGGATTTCTCATGTAAATATCGATATCCACGAGTCGCGCTCGGGGTCAATATGCAGAGCCTGCAGCGCGCGCTGGCTTACCTTGGATCCAGGCGGGGTACTGTACTTACCTTGTCCCTGGATCCAGCGATGCATCCACGCTGTGTGAGCGAGTGGCGTCCTCCATTCGACTCACACAGTGCCCGCGCGCCGCCGATCTCCGTTGCCTGCGACGTAACGGCACACGGGGGCGGAGACCGGCGGCAAATTCAAAAAAGTAAACAAACACATTACATACAGAATACTGTAATCTTATAGATTACAGTACTGTATGTAAAAAGTACACACCCCCCTGTCCCTAGTGGTCGTCTGCCCAGTGCCCTGCATGTACTTTTATATAATAAAAACATTTTTTTTGTGCCTGCAAACTGTAGATTGTCCATAGCAACTAAAAGTGTCCCTTTATGTCAAAAGTGATTTTAGAGCAGCTAGAAAACAGCGATAATAAATTATAATGGCTTGCAGAATTGAGCGATAGCGATTTGTGGGAAAATTCGTCATAAAAAAATAAAAGTAATGACAGCGACAATTCTGCAACTGAGCAAATTTCAGTGATTTTGATTTGATTACATTAGTGAATAATTTTTATTATAATTACATTATTATTTGTTATAATTATTTATAGTTATTTATTATATTATAATTTTATGATTTTGTGTTTCAAACTTTATCATACCCGGGATGTCTACTAGACTATGGTTTGGACTAATTTAAGTTGAGTTATTCGTAAAAATTTCAGGCCTACAGTATAAAACGCAGAATTTCCATGCAAAATAATTGTACCGCTTTTGGTACGTAATTCCAGACAGAATCATACCGCCAGGGAGATTAAGCAAGATGTCAACATCAGCCACTTTGAAAAGGATCATCACGAACGGCGGGATGCTCCAACCCAGGTCATAAAAATGAGAACAGCAGCAAATAGTGTGATCCTGTTTATTAAACCAAAGTAACCCATACACTAGAAGACCCCTTAACCACTTTCCCACCGCGCCATAGGCATTTTACTGCTACGGCGCGGCGGGGTTACCTCGGGACGACGTCCCTGGGACGTCGTCCTTCACTTTCGCGATTGCGCGTCCCCTGGGACGCGCTCACGAAAGTGTCCGTGCTCGCCGGGTCTTGAAGACCCGGCGCATCACGGATCACGGTAAATTGCCGCTGATCGCGGCCGTTTACCACGTGATCGCGCCGTCAAATGACGGCGCGATCACTTGTAAACAAACCGGCGTCATTTGATGACGCCGGTTCCTCCCTCTCCTCCCTCTCCGCTCTGTACAGTGTGCGAGGAGAGGGGGGGGGAGCGGGGTGTCAGCAGCTGAGCTGTGGCTGGATCTGTGACAAATGCAGTCACAGATCCAGCCATCCCTCAAAACATCCCAGCTCTGCCATCCCCCCAGTACCCTGCAATCCCCAGTACCCAACAATACTCAGCAATCCCCCAGTACCCAACAATACCCCAGTACTCAACAATACCCCAGTACTCAACAATACCCCAGTACTCAACGATACCCCAGTACTCAACGATACCCCAGTACTCGGCAATACCCCAGTACTCGGCAATACCCCAATACTCGGCAATACCCCAATACTCGGCAATACCCCAATACTCGGCAATACCCCAATACTCGGCAATACCCCAATACTTGGCAATACCCCAATACTCCAGTACTCAACGATACCCCAGTACTCAACGATACCCCAGTACTCAACGATACCCCAGTACTCAACAATACCCCAATACTCGGCAATACCCCAATACTCGGCAATACCCCAATACCCCAATACTCGGCAATACCCCAATACTCCAGTACTCAACGATACCCCAGTACTCGGCAATACCCCAATACTCCAGTACTCAACGATACCCCAATACTCGGCGATACCCCAATACTCGGCAATACCCCAATACTCGGCAATACCCCGATACTCGGCAATACCCCGATACTCGGCAATACCCCGATACTCGGCAATACCCCGATACTCGGCAATACCCCAGTACTCGGCAATACCCCAGTACTCGGCAATACCCCAATACCCTGCATGATACTTTGCAATACCCCAATACTCTGCAATACCGCCTATGGGGATTTTTAGGTAGCAAAGTTTGGCGCCATTCCATGAGCGTGCGCAATTTTGAAGGGTGACATGTTGGGTATCTATTTACTCGGCGTAACTTCATCTTTCACATTATGAAAAAAAATTGGGCTAACTTTACTGTTTTGTTTTAAGCAAAAAACAGTTTTTTAAAAAACACGCGTTCAATACATTTCTGCGAAAATACCGTGCGAGATAAAAAGTTGTAACGGCCGCCATTGTATTCTCTAGGGTCTTTGCTAAAAAAGCATATATAATGTTTTGGGGTTCTATGTAATTTTCTAGCAAATAAATGATGATTTTTCCATGTAGGAGAGAAATGTCAGAATTGGTCTGGGTGCTCCAGAACGCCTGATGGCGCTCCCTGCATGTTGGGCCTCTGTATGTGGCCACGCTGTGTAAAAGTCCCACACATGGGGTATCGCCATACTCGGGAGGAATAGCAGAATGTGTTTTGGGGTGTAATTTGTGGTATGCATATGCTGTGTGTGAGAAATAACCCGCTAATATGACAGAAACAAGATTTTTTTATTTTTTTTTACAGAATTTTCAGTCGTTTTTCTTTTATAGCGCAAAAAATAAAAAACCCAGAGGTGATCAAATACCACCAAAAGAAAGCTCTATTTGTGTGAAAAAAAGGACAAAAATTTCAAATGGGTAGAATGTTGTATGACTGAGTAATTGTCATTCAAACTGTGAGAGCACCGAAAGCTGAAAATTGGTCTGGTTAGGAAGGGTGTTTAAGTGCCCAGTGGTCAAGTGGTTAAACCTATCTACATACATCAAAAACAATAAAACAAGTATGTAAAGTGACCCAAAGGGGCGCCATCACCATAATCCAGCCTTCCAAAGGAGAGCGAGCGTATCCCTGCAGACACTGCAGCAGTTTCCTGGATGAGGAGCGGAGATTGGTGGAGCGCACATGTCACTTTCGGGTTGCAGGATGTCATGGGTCACGCTCTGATCCATTTCATCACCTGACTTCAACAGAGAGCATGACCCAATGATGTTCCTGCAGGCCTAAAATCACCCACCCTCTCTGTGACGGACAATAAGCATACCCAGCAACAAGTGACAGGCGCTAGTCACGGCCGCCTGATTGGAGGCTGATCAACAATCACAAAAGGAGAAGAGAAGAAGCTATATAGCAAAACGTATAGAATTGCATGCCCATAAAAATAACAAACAGCAATAAAACAGCATTGAATAGCGAACCAATATAATAATAAGCACGTAGGACATGTGCACTTAGAACTTAAATGAAGAATAAAGATCTCAGCTATCACTGTCAGATGCGGATGTAGCTAGCAGTGGCGTATCTAGGGTATGGCAGCCATGGTAAATGCCATGGGCGCCATATGACGGGGCGCTGATGAGTGGCTGGGCAGCAAGGCACTTACCAGGATCTGAGGATCTCTTCTTCCCTCCTCCCGAGCATAGACAGGATCTCCTTTTCAGCACCTTTGCTAATGGACAATGCCAGCTCTATCCCTGGTGCGTTCAACCACAGCCCTTCTCTGTTCACCCAGGCTCTCACATTCCATCTGGTCGGATTGACAGCACACAAAGAAGGAGGAGGAATATCAGTTTCTCCCTCTCCTCTGTGAAAACTGAGCCCTTAAGTGATGCAGATTTCATCACATCCAGTATTGGTTATGCATTTACCTGGCCTTGGAGTGCAGAGGAGGGATCAGGGGTCTAATAAACCCCAGATTTCTCCATAAAGAGGATGTCACTACCAAAAGTATCACAAGGGATGATAAATATCACTAGTTTGTTAGCTGTTTTTTTTGTTAAGGTTATCTGAAAGATGAGTTTCAAATGTTTCGATAGGGGCGCAGTTTCAGTGCTTGCCATAGGCGCCATTTGCACTTGATACGCCTCTGATATGTATATAGCAGAAACTCCACATGGATAAAATTATTACTAATGCATCATGGATGGATGGTAAGGAGTACTTGTACCCTGAGAGTATATCATCTTTATAGGATACTGAAATATAAAATATTGTGATCATGAACCCTATCGATATAGATAGATATATGCATAAAATATATAAAAATGCATAAGATATAAAAGATTATAAATCAATCAGGAGAAATGTTGATAAAACAAATACTTAAAGTGTTTGTATACCCTCTCTGCTCACTTGCACCTGTTATGTCATTACCACTCTGGCCAGTCACAGCGTCGATACCCGGAAGTCACCTGGGAGTCATGGCGGCGACAGAGGTCGTGGACCAATGCGTTTTTTTTTTTTAAGGGGGTATACAACCACTTTAAAACATGTATAGAGGCTCATAAAATTAGGATTAACCAATGAATAGGAGATTTGACATAAAAATATATAGCTCTGCAAAAAAGTGGATTAATAATCACTGATAAAACAGTTGAGATCTAGATTAACATTTAACCCTTTAGGTGAGAGTATAAACTAAAAATATTCACTGGGTTTCCCATTTGGAGAGTTCCCTTACTATGTTTGATCCTCAACAAAAGGGTTTTAAATGGTCACTGCCCCAAAATGTTAATCCTGAAGGGTCCTAGTTATGATGGATCTTGAAATGTAACACTACATTGTGGTCCTCAAAGCATATTTTGATATTGGAAATATGTTCAGCTATGCGTATCCTCAACAATCTCTTTGTTTGGTCAATGTAGATCAAACCACATGGGCATTTTAGAACGTACACCACATATGCCATATTGCATGTGATATATTGTTATGTACGAAGCGTACCTGGTAGTTTAGACCCTATTTGGCAGGAGAAAGCCTGGGTGGTGGCAGCAGTCAGGCACAGGACGATCATCCCTCAGGGATGGCTGGAGACAGCTGTTGCGGAAGTGGAGGGTCAGCGATCCTGGAGCTGGCGGGTACTGGAACAATGGCAGCAGGAGCTAGGTGAGGTAAGGCGGGTTAGGTACGGAGCAGGGACGGACTGACAACTCATGGGGCCCCTGGGCAACAGGAGGTCATGGGGCCCCCTGTGTCCCCGCCCACACTCAAACCACGCCCACACAAAGCCCCACCCCCAGCTTGCACTGCGTAGACGGCTTATTTCTGGGTCGAACCTGAAATAAACAGTGCACAGGGGGCAGCAGAGCAGAGCATGGGGGAACTATGGCAAAGTATAGAAGTCAGCAGGTCATAGCACAGGGGATCAGGAGGGCACAATATGTGTGTGACATTACATGGGACAGCAGCAGGGAACAATATAGGGCACATTACATGGGGGGGAGGCAGAGGGGCACAGCATGGAACATTACATGGGGCAGGAGGGCACATTATGGGATACAGCAGAGTATATTACATAAGGGCATGAGGGCACATTATGTTGCACAACAGAGCACATTATGGGGCATATTACATGGGGACAAGAGGGCACATAATGGGACACAGCAGGGCATATTACATGGGGGCATGAGGGCACATTAAGGGGCACAGCAGAGCACATTAGGAGGGATAAAATCTCATATTATGGGGCACAGCAGGGCACATTATGAGGTATAGCAGGGCATATTACATGGGGGCAAATGTAAACATTATGGGGGACAGCAGGAGATTTTACATAGAGAAAGAGGGCACATTATGGTGCACACAGAAAAGCACACTATGGGGCACTGAATGATGCATCACTGGGCACACAGCAGGGCACATCATATGGCACACATCAGGGTACAGGGCACATCATGGGGCATACAGTAGGGCTCAGGACACATCACAAGGCCCACAGGAGGGAATTGGGCACACAGTGGGGCACATAGTAGGGCATGGGGCACACAGTAGGACACATTATGGGGCACACCACAAGTGCAGACCGTAGGGCATATCACAGGGCACACAGTAGGTCATGGGACACATCACAGGGCACTTCATGGTGGAACACAGCAGGGCATGGGGACACACAGCAAGGCATGGAGGCACACATCAGAGCATGGGGCAGACAGCTCGGCATGGGGCACAGAGCAGGGTGTGGGGCAGACATCAGGGCATAGGGCACAGAGAATGGCATAGGGCAGACATCAGGGCATGGAGGCACACAGCAGGGCATGGAGGCACACAGCAGGGCATGGAGGCATAGAGCAGGGCATGTGGCAGACAGGGTATGGGGGCACAGACCAGGGCATGGGGCACACATCAGAGCATGGGGGCAAAGAACAGGGCATGGGGGCACGGAGTAGGGCATAGGGCAAACAGCAGGGCACAAGGGCACGGAGCAGGGCATAGGGCAGACAGCAGGGCATGGGGGCACAGAGCAGGGAATGTGGCAGACAGGATATGGGGGCACAGAGCAGGGCATGGGGGCACACATCAGATCATGGGGGCAAAGAGCAGGGTATGAGGGCACAGAACAGGGCATAGGGTAGACAGCTGGGGTATGGGGAGACAGAGCAGAGCATGGGGGCATAGAGCAGGGCATGGGGCAGACAGGGTATGGGGGCACAGACCAGGGCATGGGGCGCACATCAGAGCATGGGGGCAAAGAGCAGGGCATGGGGGCACGGATTAGGGCATAGGGCAGACAGCAGGGCATGAGGGCACGGAGCAGGGCATAGGGCAGACAGCAGGGCATGGGGGCACAGAGCAGGGCATGTGGCAGACAGGATATGGGGGCACAGAGCAGGGCATGGGCACATAGCAGGGCATGGGGGCACACATCAGATCATGGGGGCAAAGAGCAGGGCATGAGGGCACATAGCAGGGCATAGGGTAGACAGCAGGGTATGGGGACAGAGAGCAGGGCATGGGGGCATAGAGCAGGGCATGGGGCAGACAGGGTATGGGGGCACAGACCAGGGAATGGGGCGCACATCAGAGCATGAGGGCAAAGAGCAGGGCATGGGGGCACAGAGTAGGGCATAGGGCAGACAGCAGGGCATGAGGGCACGGAGCAGGGCATAGGGCAGACAGCAGAGCATGGGGGCACATAGCAGGGCATGGGGGCACACATCAGATCATGGGGGCAAAAAACAGGGCATGGGGGCACAGAGCAGGGCATAGGGTAGACAGCAGGGCATGGGGACACAGAGCAGGGCATGGGCAGACATCAGGGCATAGGGAAGGCTGCAGGCCATGGGGGCACAGAGCAGGGCATAGGGTAGATAGCAGGGCAAGGGGGCACAGAGCAGGGCAAGGGGACACAGAACATGGCATGGGGTAGACATAAGAGCATGGGGCATAGAGCAGGGCATGGGGGCAAAGAGCATGGCATGGGGGCAAAGAGCAAGGCATTGGCACACATGAGGGCATAGGGGCAGACATGAGGGCATGGGGAAGACAGCAGGGGCATAGCTGGATGTTGGGCACATACAGGGGCACATAGCAGGATGCTGGGCACATACAGGGGCACAGAGCATGATGTTGGGGACATACAGGGGCACAGAGTAGGATGCTGGGCAAATACAGGGGCACATAGCAGTATTCTGGGCACATACAGGGGCACAGAGCATGATGTTGGGGACATACAGGGACACAGGACAGCATAGAAGCTGCAGCACTTTCATTCATAGATGCAGAGAGTAGCGCGGGAAGCAGCTGTAAACATACCTCTCGTGATGTGCTCCTCCCCGCCGGCCCCTCCTCTCTTCTTGTCAGTCCGAGGTGATGCCAAATACAGGCACCTGGGGTGGATGGGAAGGAAGGAGGGGCGGCGGGGAGGAGGAGCACATCACGAGAAGTCTGTTTACTGCAGTCTCGTCGCAGGGAGCAGGGATTCGGGACCCGATCTACCCGTCAGCTAGCTGTGATTGACGGGTAGATCGTGGAAGCTCTCATGGGGCCCCCTACTGGCCACGGGCCCTTGGTCCGTGCCCGAATTGCCCTATGGTCAGTCCGCCCCTGGTACGGAGTAATCAGGCAGTAGCAGAGCCAGACAGGCCGGGTCAAACAGGAAAACCAACAGTTAATAATGAAGGCTATAAGCGTGGTCAGAGGTTCAGGCAAGGAGTCTGGCAGAGGGTAGGCAGTAGAAAAGCAGGGTCAAACAAGCCAAGAGTGAGATTGGAGAGGTTCAGATGGTCAGACGGAGCCGAGTCGGTACTGGTAACAGGTTTAACATGAGTACAGAACACTTGATACAGAGCTGCAGATCAGACAGCAAAGTGCAAAATGGCGCTAATCGCTGTTAACATGCTGTGAGCAAGCGTGCCTGTTTGCACTCGATGCGCGCCGACGCACAGGCACAGATGGCTGCTGCTGTTTATTTTGTGCAGCAGTATGCATGCATGCCGGGGTCTAGTGACAGGTCACTGACATAAATCATTTGTCAAGTGCTCTCATCGCTTTCTCATTTCTCTGCAGGCCCGACACTTCCTGCATGGAGGGTCAATCACTTTCTTGACAATTTTGTCTGCACAGCTGGGTGCTTTTCTATAAATAAATCCAGGTCTAATGGGTAATGTGGATTTAAGTACTTTATCCATCAATAAGACATGCCAGTGGATGGTAAACAAAAATCTTCTCAACCTTGTACTGGGAGTGGAAGCCAGAAATGAAGCTCCATTCTTGATTGTTGGTGTTTGGGGGGTGTGATGACTTCCTTAGGAGGACCTCTTCTGGGACTGGAGCAATGCTTTCAGCAATACGGTCTAGGCCAGTGATGGCGAACCTTGGCACCCCAGATGTTTTGGAACTATATTACCCATGATGCTCAACTACACTGCAGAGTGCATAAGCATCATGGGACATGTAGTTCCAAAACATCTGAGGTGCCAAGGTTAGCCATCACTGGCCTAGGCCCTCTTCCCCATACCCTTTTTCCACAAATTTCTTCTTGATCACTGTAGCCTGTGAACGGTAGGTTGAGAAGATTTTTACCATCCACTGGCATGTCTTATTGATGGATAAAGTACTTAAATCCACATTACCCATTAGACCTAGAATTATTTATAAAAGAGCACCCAGCTATGCAGACAAAATTGTCAAGAAGGTGATTGACCCTCCATGCAGACACCCGTCCTTCTGGGACAAATCCGCTCTCGCTCTCCTCTGGATGACTGGATTAAAGAGATAGCGCCCTTTTGGGTCACTTTACATGCTTGTTTTACTGCTTTTGTTGTATTTAGATAGCTTTAAGGGGTCTTCTAGTGTATGGGTTACCTTGGTTTAATAAAAAATTGAGTTACTTACCGGTAACGTCCTTTTCCAGGAGTCTTTCAGGACAGCACCTAAGAGAGATCCTGGCTCCTCCCCTTCTAGGAAACACCGCCTTCTTCAGATCTTTAAAGCCTCATCCTCCCACTGGCCCTTCAGTTCTTACAGAGTACCTCCGGCCAACTGGGGAGACACAAGACAACGTTATACAAGAATACTTTATCTTACCTGACGTCCTCATGTGAGGAGTCTTCCAATCTTCAAACCCTGGGTGGGTAGCGGTGCTGTCCTGAAAGACTCCTGGAAAAGGACGTTACCGGTAAGTAACTCCATTTTTCCCTAGTTCGTCTTTCAGGATTGCACCTTAGAGAGGATAAGCGAGTACCTTACCTTAGGGTGGGACTACTGCTTGTAGCACCTTACGACCAAAGGCTTGGTCCTGTGCTGACAGCAGGTCTAGTCTGTAGTGCTTTACGAAGGTAGCAAAACTCGACCATGTCGCTGCTCTGCAGATCTGCTCTGGAGAAGCACCAGCCCATTCCGCTTGTGAAGTCGCCGCTGCTCTAGTAGAATGTGCCCTGATTCCCACTGGAGGCTCCAAACCCTTTAACACATAAGCTTGACTAATAGCTGCTCTAATCCAGCCCGCTATCGTACGCCTGGAGGCTCTAGAACCTATTCTAGCACGTGAAAATAAAACAAAAAAGGAATCTGATTTTCTAAACTGTTTGGTGCACTCCAAATATTGAAGGACGCACCTCCTTACATCTAGGTTGTGAAAAAATTATTTTTCCCTCACCGGGTTTGAACAAAATGTTGGCAGAATAACTTCCTGGCCTCTGTGAAACCTCGAGGCCACCTTTGGCAAAAAGGCTGGATCGGTCTTAAAAACAATACGATCCGGAAAAACTTGAAAAATTGCAGGTTAGGCTTACCGGTAACTTGTTTTCCAATAGGCTTTCAGGACAGCCACCTGAGAGATCATGGCTCCTCCCTCCACAGGAAACACCTCCACCATACGGTCTTTAAAGGGAGGCCTCCCCTTCCACACGTCAGTTGTTTGTAGAGACCTCCAGCCCCGGCTGCAACACATAAGTGACAGTTATTGCATAGTATTACAGCTGTATCATTATATATGAAAACCAAGGGCGGGTTACCGCTGTCCTGAAAGCCTATTGGAAAACAAGTTACCGGTAAGCCTAACTTGCAATTTTCCCAAAACGGCTTTCAGGACAGCCACCTGAGAGGACAGTCGAGACTTACCCCTATTAGGGCGGGACAACAGCCTGTAAGACCTTTCTCCCAAACGCCTGGTCGTCCGCTGTCATTAGATCTAATCTATAATGGTGGGCAAAGGTAGACAAATTCCACCAGGTGGCTGCCCTGCAGATCTGTTCGGGGGTGGCACCAGCTTTCTCGGCCCAACTTACCGCTGCTGCTCTAGTAGAGTGAGCCCGTAGATTCTTTGGACATTGTCCTGAGAAAGAATATGCGTTCGTAATAGCCATTCTGAGCCATCTGGCAATGGTTCCTTTTGATGCTTGCTTTCCCTTCTTATCTCCGGAAAACAAAATAAACAAGGTGTCCGCCTTTCTAAATTTTTTTGTAACTTCTAAGTAACTCAAAACTGCCCTTTTAACATCTAGGGTATGGAATTCCTCTTTCTTTTTCCCTTTTGGATTGGAACAAAAAGTGGTAAGTACTATTTCTTGAGACCGGTTTTTGATTGAAGCAACCTTTGGCAAAAAACCTGGGTCAGGTTTCAAGACAATTCTGTCTGAAAAAATTAAACAAAAAGGTTCCCTGATAGACAGGGCTTGTCACTCGCTGATTCTCCGGGCTGTTGTGACAGCCACCAAAAAAACAGTTTTTAGCGTCAATAATTTTAAGGATGCTGAACTCAGAGGTTCGAAAGGTTCCCTAGTCAGGGCCTGTAATACGACTGGCAAGTCCCATGATGGACAATCTTTCACTACGATTGGCCTAGAACGACTGAGGGCTTTGAAGAATCTTTTAACTAATGAATGTGAGGACACTGCCCTTTCCAAAAAAACTCCCAGAGCCACTACTTGGACCTTTAGTGTACTGACCGCTAGTCCTTTATCGGCTCCGTCCTGCAAAAATTCAAGGACGGAGGACGTCTGCCTTACCGACCTGCCAGATGATGTACACCAAGTATTGTAAACTTTCCAGATTTTAAAATGTATAGATCTAGTTACCTGCTTCCTGCTGGACAGGAGTGTTGCTACCAATCTGGCCGAGAAACCTTAGCTTTTCAGGAGCTGTTCCTCAGAATCCAAGCTGTAAGGTTTATCTTTCCTAAGTCTTGGTGAAGCAGAGGACCCTGTAAGAGCATATTTTGTCTTAGTGGCAGATGCCAATAAGGTTTTGTCTGCATCTGCAGTAGGGCCGAAAACCACGGTCTCTTGGGCCAAAACGGAGTGACAAGAATTACCGTTGTACCTTCCCTCCGAATCTTTGATTTCACCTGAGGGATGAGTTGAAAAGGGGGGAATGCATAACAGAGGTGAAAATCCCACACCTGTGCTAAGGCGTCCACCCCCAGTGCTGCTTTATCCCTGGCTAGAGAAAAAAACCTGGGGGTCTGTGTATTTTCTTTGTTTGCAAAAAGATCTATCTCTGGTTGCCCCCACTTCTTTGCTAAGAGAGCAAAGACTCCTGGGTTCAACTGCCATTCCACTTCCTGAACTAAGTTCCTGCTGAGAAAGTCTGCAGTTCTGTTCAAGGTCCCCTTTAGGTGGACCGCTGATAAGGATCGAGTATGAGACTCTGCCCAGCCTAGAATGTTTCTGGCTAGAGCCTGAAGTCCTCTGCTTCGGGTGCCCCCCTGTCTGTTTATGTAAGCCACTACTGTGGCATTGTCCGACAGGATCTGCGCATGCTGTCGCTGCACCTCTACTATGAAGCTCAGTAGAGCCAACTCCACTGCCTTCAATTCCCGCCAATTTGAGGATCTCCGTGCCTCCTCTGCGGACCATGACCCCTGAGTCCAATGACCGTTTATATGGGCGCCCCATCTCCAGGAGCTGGCATCGGTCGTTATCCTTACCTGGGTTGGGAAGGACCACAACAGACCCTCTGATAATCTCCCCTGACTTTTCCACCACCAAAAAGACTTCTCTTGACGTTGGTGGGAATTTTCACCAGTAGGTCCAGGGACCTCTGATCGCGGTCCCAGACCTTTAACAAGAATTCTTGTAGAGGTCTGAAATGGAACTTTGCCCACTGAACTGCGGGTATTGACGGAGTTAGAGTTCCCAGCACTGACATAATCTTCCTGATTGAGATCTGCTGACTGCACTGTAAGGTTGACACAGCTTCTATTACCCTCTTTTGTTTTTCTTCTGGGAGAAAATTCCTTTGTCCCACAGAATCAATCAGAAACCCCAGAAAGCAAACTTGTTGCGAGGGGACCAAGCTCGATTTCTGGAGATTTAGAATCCACCCTATGAACTCCAAGTGAGACCGGGCCCTGACTAGATTTCTCAAAAGATCTTCTCTGGTCTGGGCAAAGAACAGAAGGTCGTTTAGGTAAGGGACCACTGAGATCCCCTCTAGACGCAGCGGAGCTAGTGCCTCTGCCATAACCTTTGTAAACACCCTTGGGGATGATGATAGGCCAAAGGGGAGAGCTCTGAACTGCAGGTGTGTCAATTTTTTCCCCTCTCGCAAAGCTAGTCTCAAGAACCTTTGGGAGCTGTCTGCCATGGGAATGTGCAAGTAAGCATCTCGCAGGTCTATTGTTGCCATGAAGCAACCCTGACTTAGTAGATTTTTTACAGAAAAAATGGAAATCGAAAATCGAAATTTTCCCGAAGGTTTCCTGACCAGGAAAACATGAGAATAGAACCCCTGAAAACATTCCTTGGACGGAACCGGCACCACTACTCTGAGAAATCAGCTCCTGAATCAGGGACTTCATAGCGAGAGCCTTGGCGGGATCCTTTGGAACATTTGTTGCCAGAAATCTTCTCGGGGGTTCTTCCCTGAACTCTATTGCATAACCCCTCAAGAGTAAGTTTAGAATAAACTGGTTTGAGGTGCTGTCCCTCCACTGGGGAACGAACCTCTGGAGTCTTCCCCCTACCTGTAGCTGCGAGTCATTGGGGTTTTTCGGGGGCTGGAGGACGGAAGAGTACTCTACCCCTACCTTTACCCCTTTGTGTCGGCCACTGCTTCCTTTGGTTTTGTACCTTTTTCTCTTGCCCTTGCAGACGAAAAAAACGTTTGCGGGTAGGTACAGGTTTTTTCTTTTCTGGAAAAGATTTATTTTTGTCCGCTGTCCGGTCAAGGATAGACTCCAACTCCGAACCGAACAATAAATCTCCAGAAAAGGGTAGGCCAATTAACCTATTTTTTGAGGCCGCATCCCCTGGCCAAGTCTTAAGCCAGAGAGCCCTCCTGGCGGAGTTTGTCAGAGTCGCCGACCTCGCTGACATCCGGACAGACTCCGCTGAGGCGTCAGCGATGTAAGACAGCAGCCGAAAGAGTACCAAAGGAGTTTAAGATCTCCTGCTTCGGGGAATCTGCTAAAATGTGTGATTTTAACTGGCCTATCCAGTGTTTCAGGTTTCTGGCAACACAGGTTGTTGCCATAGCTGGCTTAAGGTTGTTCATCACGGACTGCCAAGACCTTTTTAATAGCAGATCCATTCCCTTGTCCATGGGCTCTCTTAACGTGCCCATGTCCTCAAAGGCTAGATCAGAAGATTTCGAAACCTGTGAGAACGCCGCATCCAATTTTGGGACTTTATTCCAAATGGCATCCGGACTTTCCTCGAAAGGGAACCTCCTCTTGTGTGCCCCTGAAAAAAATGGCTTCTTCTCTGGGTCCAACCATTCCTTCTTAATCATATCCGTGATTAAGGAATGTACTGGAAACACCCTGCCTTTGGTATCCCCTAAACCTGCATACATCCGGTCATGTAGGGAAAGCTCCTTTTTCTCCTCCTCTATCCCCAAAGTCACATGAATCACCTTAACAAGGCCTGCGACCTCCTCCAGTGACAATTTATATTTTCAAGTCGACTCTGCTTCATCTTCTTCCTCAAAGTCTGAATCTACCGGCACTGACTCCTGAGAAAGATTTTGGGATATTGGGGTGAATAAAGCCTGAGCCTCGCTCAGTGACGAGTTCTGCGACCCTCCCGGCTCTTCCATGGAACTTGTTTGTTCCCCTAGGTTAGACCTAAAAGCCTGAAAGGTGGTACGGAGTTCCTCCTTAATAGTGGATATCAACTCTCCACATAAGGAAGGAGACTCTTTAAGTACGTTGCTTGTACAGTCTGCACAGAGTGATTTTTTCCAAGCATCGCTGAGCTTCTCCTTGCAAACAGGGCATCTTCTCTTTGGAATCTGAGCAGAGCCTTTCCCCTGTACAGACAGATAACAAGCAAGAAAACGCACGCTTAGGACGTAGTATTCAGTAAAAAAATTCTGACACCCAGGTGCACTTAGGAAAACAACGAAAACTCCCTGTGCCCTACAAGCCAAAAAGGAAAACAATCCCACAATGACCACAAAGGAGGTGGAGCGTGTGGGGGAAGAGGGGGAGATGGTTGAAGTAACCCCCATAGGAGAAAAGCTAGCAGGTAACACAGGCACTCCCTTACCTTAGCCTTGCTGGTGCCTTGGCTTGTCCCCTTGTCTGCAATATCTTCCTCCATAGGAGCGTTTGCAGCAGCGTGCTTGCTAGGACACGGTTCCAGGATTCAAAAACGCCGCCGCGCTGACCCGGAACCGGAAGTCCTTCTAAAGGCACCAGGTGACCTTGCCTTCTCCCTCTGCGCATGCGCCGAAAATGACGCGCGCCGAACCGGAAGCGCGGCCTCTCCCTGTATCCAGGGCGCATCTGAGGCCCTCCCCAGACACCAGAGCCTGCAGAATGGGGGGAAAAAAAAACCCATAACCAGACCCCGCTTTGCCGAACAAACGGGCCGCAACCTCCACGCGTACAGGCTCTCCCCGAGCACGGAAGGGGAAGAAGGAGACCACTGCGCCATCGTTGCTCGATGCAGGTGGTAAGGACACTCCAGCAAAAATATTTTTTTGCAGTGAGAGCCTCCGTCTCCCAGGCAGACTCTGAAAGATCATGGCTCCCACCGGAGGTGTTCCTCCAGCGGGAGGAAACACAAAAACTGACGAGTGGAAGGGGAGGCCTCCCTTTAAAGACCGTATGGTGGAGGTGTTTCCTGTGGAGGGAGGAGCCATGATCTCTCAGGTGGCTGCCCTGAAAGCCGTTTTGGGAAAAAAGGAGTTTTAATTGAGAGGGCCTCGAGTTCACTTACTCGACGTGCCGTCGTAATCGATACCAAAAATGCAGTTTTGAGAGTGATTGACCTCAAAGAGCATGCCCAATGGTTCAAAAGGATCTCCCGTAAGGGCCTGCAAAACTAAGGAAAGATCCCACACGGGAAAAGGGGTCACACCAACTGGCCTCTGCCTACTCAAAGATTTAAAAAATCTTACTATCCAGGGATCCTCTGCTAGATTTTCTCTAAAAATACACTCAGGGCTGACACCTGTCCCTTCAAGGTGCTGAGAGCCAATCCCTTATCTGGCCCCGCCTGTGGGAACTCTAGTACTGCTACGGAACTGTGTACACTAAAGGAGCTTTCAGAGCACCATGAATTGAATCGTCTCCACACTTTGTGGTAGATGGTTTGCATTTCCTTTTTCCTACAATTTAGGAGGGTCGCAACCAAGCGATCTGAAAACCCTTTTCCCCTCGGCAACTCCTGCTCAGAAAGCAGGCTGCAAGTTTCCACCTGTCCACGTGAGGGCAGCAGACTGGACCTTGAGTGAGAAGGTTGTCCCGAGCTGGTAGAAGCCAGGGGGGCTCTACAGCCAAGTTCTTTAGGATTGAAAACCACGGTCTCCTGAGCCAATATGGGGCAATTAGAATTAAGGTTGTGTTCTCTTGTTGAAATTTCCTCAACACCGCAGGGATCAGAACCGGGGGGGGGGGGAGGCATAACACCTGAAAAATTCCCATTTCTGAGCTAGTGCATCTATCCCTAAAGCTCCATCGTACCTGCTTAGAGAAAAGAACCTGTCCGCCTTGGCGTTCTGCCTGGAGGCAAAGAGGTCTACGTATGGCAGTCCCCATCTCTGGGCTATCATCCTGAAAACCTCCTGACTCAGTGACCAATCACCCTCCCTCAGCGTTCTGCTGAGGAAGTCTGCTAAGCAGTTCTGATCCCCCTTCATATGTAAGGCCGGCAGGGACAGGACATTGATCTCGGCCCATTTGAGAATGGCCTCTGTCAACAGCCAGAGGGAGCCGCACCTTGTGCCCCCCTGCCTGCTGATGTAAGCCACTCCTGATGAGTTGCATGTTCGAACTCGAACGTGGTGACCCCGCAGATCCTTTTGGAATGAGACAAGGGCCAGCGACACTGCCCTCAATTCCCTCCAATCGGAGGACTTCGCTGTATCCACTGACGCTCAGGTGCCCTGTACCCAGCGGGAACCCAAATGTGCTCCCCAACCCGTGTTGCTGGCATTGGTTGTGACCGTCCTGGATATGGGTAGGACCCACTCTAGGCCTTGAGACAGGTTTGCCCCCCTTCACCACCAGAGGGACCATTTGACTTGACTTGGGACAGAGACTAGGGAATCCAATGACCCCAGGCTGCAGTCCCACACCTTCAAGATGAAGAGTTGAAGGGGACGGAAATGAAGGCCCGCCCACTGTACTGCTGGAAGGGTGGAGATCAGCAACCCCAGGGCGGACATTGCCTTTCTTATAGAGACCTGGCCGCTGCCCTGCAGAAACAGCATGGCCTTGTGCACTTTTTGAACCTTCTCTGGAGGAAGGAAAGCCTTTTGATCTGTCGAGTCCAACACAAATCCTAGGATGGACACCCTCTGACGGGATTAGGTTGGATTTTTCTGGATTTATGAGCCAACCCAAGCTTTCCAGAATATCTCTGGCTGACTGTAAGTCCCGATTCAATTGTTCCGGGGAGGGGGCGAACAATAGAAGGTCGTCCAGATATGCGACTATCGGGATTCCCCTGAGTCGGAGGAAGGCCAAGACCTCTGCCATTACCTTTGTGAATATGCGGGGGGAAGATGACAAGCCGAAAGGAAGGGCTCTGAATTGTAGGTGCAGTACCTGATCCCCAGTGTTTATTGCTAGCCTCAGGAACTTCTGATGTTCCTCCGCTATGGGGATATGTAGGTAAGCGTCCTTTAGGTCTATCGAAGCCATAAAGCAGTTTGGCGGGAGAAGGGCTTTTACAGAATGGATGGAATCCATTCTGAACCTCTTGTACCTGACCGAGGTATTTAAAGGTTTTAGGTTGAGGATAAGCCTGAACCTTCCCGACAGCTTGCGGACCACAAAGATATGGGAGTAAAAACCCCTACCTATCTCCCTGGTTGGGACCTGGACAACCACCTGCTGCTCCTCCAATTCCTGAAGTGAGGAGAGGAGGGCACAAGACTTTTCCACACACTTCGGAAGGTTGGTAATTAACAGTCTGAGGGGGGGAGGGGTTGAGAATTCTAGCCTGTAACCCCTTCGGATGATCTCCAAGATGTACTGGTTGGAGGTAATCATCTCCCACTGTGGGAGGAAAACCCCCAATCTTCCTCCCACTGTTTTGGAGTCAATTGTTCTTTTTGGGGGGTTCAGGAGGGCGAAAAATTGCTCCTCCTCGACCCTTCCCCTTCTGTCCCCAACCTTTCTTCTGGGAACCTGACCTGGGTGTCTCTGATTTCCCACGAAATCGAAACCTCTTTTTTGGCTGTTCCCCAAACTTTAACGTGGAACGACTTCCTTTTGTCGGCAGTCCGGTCTAGGACTGCTTCCAGACCAGGACCAAACAAATCCCCCGTAAGAGGGATACCACAAAGTTTTACTTTGGACGCACTGTCCCCCTGCCACGTTTTGAGTCACAAGGCCCTTCTGGCTGAGTTGCACAATGCTGCAGACCTTGCGGACATATGAATAGACTCCGCTGAGGCGTCTGCCAAGAAAGCTACCCCCTTCAGTAGCATGGGGAAAGAGGAGAGGATTGTCTCCTTTGCCGTACCTGCCTCGATATGGGATTTAATCTGAGTCAGCCAGTACTCCAAGTTGCGGGCTACCACTGTAGCCGCCATTGCTGGCCTAAGATTACCCTGGGAGGAATCCCAGGTTTTCTTTAACAGGGAATCCATCCTCTTATCCATGGGATCAGAGAGTACCCCCATGTCCTCAAAGGCCAGGTCTGTGTGTCTAGAAACTTGGGAAAAAGCCACGTCAAGTTTAGGCGTCTTATTCCAAACTAAGATTTCTCCCGCCTCAAAAGGAAATCTTTTCAGCGCCTTTGAGAAAAAAGGTTTCCTTTCCGGATCCTGCCATTCTCTTTTGATGGCATCGACCAGAACGTCATGGACTGGGAAAACTTTCCTTTTCTGTTCCCCTAAGCCTCTGTACATTTGGTCGTGCAGGGACAGCGGCTTCCTCTCCTTCTGAATCCCTAGGGTGGTGTGGATAGCCCCTAAAAGCTCCTCAACCTCCTCTAGAGAGAGTTTGTAACGTGAGGGTTTAGTGGACTCCCCGTCCATCCCCTCTTCATCTGATTCTCCCTGAGAATCAGAGGGAGTGCTGCCTGCTTCTACCTCAATTTCCTCTGCCGACCCTACCGGTCTCTCTGCACCAATAGCGAGGGGTACCGGTGGATCAGGTGAAACCGCCTGTTGTACTGGGGGAGGGGTGCTCTGGGCCTGGGGCAACTGAAAGTTAGCAAACAGAGTTTTAAACGATTGGAAGGTGCTTGAAAGCTCCTTAACTGATGCCGCCAGATCTACCCCCTGTTCTGCTGCCTGCTCTCTCACTACCGCATCCATACACCCCCTACAGAGAGTCTTGTCCCAAGTCTCCCCTAACGTGGACCTGCAGACAGGGCACTTTCTCTTAGAGCCATGGAGCGATTTGCTTGTGTATTTCTGAAAACAAACAGAAACAGAGAGCAGCAGTATTAGTCAGAACCCCCCAGCTAAACAAACAGGGATCACCAGGAGTGCCTAATCCCCAGGAATGACCACCACCAGGGACCCACTCCTCTCCTACCGACCACCTGGTAGGGAAAACACACCCGTGGAGCTAACAGGGGTTTTGTGAATCAGGGAACACCACCCCAGGGTTCCACTGACCTTTGCTTGGCTGGTGTCCTTCTCTCGGGGAGCAGTTTTAGAAGCCTCTGCCTCCGACATCTTCCCGCACGGCAACGGTGGTCTCTGGTCACTAAAAATGCTGTCTCTACAGCTCAATAGGAGACCGCACCATCTGAGTGCTGGTTCCGCCTTTCTAGGCCGCGTCCGGAACCGGAAGACGCGGCCTCGTGTGTCGGACCCGCCCCTTCCGTCGGAACTGACGTCACCCGCCATCCGACGCAGCCACTGAGTCTCCAGGCTGAAGGGGCAGTGGATTCAACACACAGCGCCACCCTAGGCGTGCGAAAGAGCGGACCTCCCAGCTGCCATCTTTTCCCCAAGGAGCGCTGAGATGCACGGCGCTATTACAGGTAAGCCAAACGCGCTTGTTTCTACCTGGCGCCAAATACAAACAAAAAAGAGAGAACACCAGGCAACTCCCGGATCCTGCCCTTCTCTGAAATATCAGCCTTAGCCTCCACAGCTAACAGCCCTGGTTCCACAGCAGTGTCTCCCCACCGGAGGAAACACCATAACTGAAGGGCCAGTGGGAGGATGAGGCTTTAATCCACCCACTCTTCCAGGCTCACGTTGGCAGCATGGGAGGGGCTGTCCACCCTCCATGTCACAGGGTCACGCTGGCAGCATAGGAGGGGTTGTCCAAGGGACCAAGCTGCAGCATGGGGGGGAGCACGGTGCATGCTGCTGCACGAGGGGGGGGCATGCACCCTGCACTCCTCCAGTTGGCCGCCCGCTGTCATGGGGAGGGGGCATCCATGCACCCGATCTCTCCTCCAAGTGGCCCCCGTTTGACACGCTGTTATGTGGGGGGGGTTATCCTGGGGTCACTGGCAGCATGAGGGGGTAGGCTGTCCACCTTTCATCTCCCGGGGTCACTCTGGCAGCATGGTGGGGGGGGGGTTTGTCCTCCATTCTGCAGGGGGGGGGGTGGGGGTTGGGTTGTCCTCCCACACTGGTGGTTTTCACACATTGCTGCAGTCATCACAGCGTTCTACCATAGCGGTTGTCATAGCGTTCTGTCCCTGCGTTTTCAGTCTACTTTCAGTTCTGCCCCAGAGTTATGCGTTTCTGCCCAGAGTTTCTGTCATGCGTTCTGCCCCGGAGTTTGTCGTGCGTTTCTGCCCCGGAGTTTGTCGTGCGTTTCTGCCCCGGAGTTTCTGTCATGCGTTTCTGCCCCGGAGTTTCTATCATGCGTTTCTGCCCCAGAGCTTGTCATGCGTTCTGCCATGCATTTCTGCCCAGAGTTTCTGTCATGCGTTTCTGCCCCAGAGCTTGTCATGCGTTCTGCCCAGCATTTCTTTCAGGGTTTCTGTCATGCATTTCCATCTCAGCGTCAGAACGTTTGGAGCATGGGTAGCACTCGTGTCAGGCAGGGGTTTCTGTCGTGCGGTTCTGCCCCAGGGTTTCTGTCGTGCGGTTCTGCCCCAGGGTTTCTGTCGTGCGGTTCTGCCCCAGGGTTTCTGTCGTGCGGTTCTGCCCCAGGGTTTCTGTCGTGCGGTTCTGCCCCAGGGTTTCTGTCGTGCGGTTCTGCCCCAGGGTTTCTGTCGTGCGGTTCTGCCCCAGGGTTTCTGTCGTGCGGTTCTGCCCCAGGGTTTCTGTCGTGCGGTTCTGCCCCAGGGTTTCTGTCGTGCGGTTCTGCCCCAGGGTTTCTGTCGTGCGGTTCTGCCCCAGGGTTTCTGTCGTGCGGTTCTGCCCCAGGGTTTCTGTCGTGCGGTTCTGCCCCAGGGTTTCTGTCGTGCGGTTCTGCCCCAGGGTTTCTGTCGTGCGGTTCTGCCCCAGGGTTTCTGTCGTGCGGTTCTGCCCCAGGGTTTCTGTCGTGCGTTTCTGCCCCAGGGTTTCTGTCGTGCGTTTCTGCCCCAGGGTTTCTGTCGTGCGTTTCTGCCCCAGGGTTTCTGTCGTGCGTTTCTGCCCCACGGTTTCTGTCGTGCGTTTCTGCCCCACGGTTTCTGTCGTGCGTTTCTGCCCCACGGTTTCTGTCGTGCGTTTCTGCCCCAGGGTTTCTGTCGTGCGTTTCTGCCCCAGGGTTTCTGCCATGCGTTTCTGCCATGCGTTTCTGCCATGCGTTCCATCATTGCGTCAGAACATTTGGGGCTTGTGTAGCACACTCGTGTAAAGGCAGGGATTCTGTCTTAGCATTTCCGTCACAGCGTTCCTGCCCCAGGGGTTGCAGTCACAGCGTTTCCGTCACAGCGTTTCTGATCCAGGGGCTTCTGTCACAGTGTTTCTGCCCCGGGGGGGGGGGGGGGGGGGGGTTTCCATCACAACGTCCTGCCCCGGGGGGGGGGGGGGCCCCGGGGGGGGGGGGGGGGGTTTCCGTCACAGCGTCCTGCCCCGGGGGGGGGGGGGGGGTTTCCGTCACAGCGTCCTGCCCCGGCCCCGGGGGGGGGGGGGGGGGTTTCCGTCACAGCGTCCTGCCCCGGGGGGGGGGGGGTTTCCGTCACAGCGTCCTGCCCCGGGGGGGGGGGGGGGTTTCCGTCACAGCGTCCTGCCCCGGGGGGGGGGGGGGGTTTCCGTCACAGAGTCCTGCCCCGGGGGGGGGGGGGGCCCTGGAGGGTTTCAGTCACAGCTGCCCAGGTGGGTGGCGGGGGGGGGGGGGGGTTTCTGCGTCAGCTCAGTATTCTGGCATCGTTGCTGCCCCAGGTTTCGGTCACTGCGTTTCAGTCTCTGCATTCTGTCGTGGCGTTTTGCCCCGTTTTTCTGTCTTTGCAGTTTCAGTCTCAGCTTTCTCTGCCCTGGTCGTTTCTGTTTCTTGTCAGTCTCAGCTCCAGGTGGTGGCTGGGGGGGGGGGGTGTCTGGTTTCCTAGCTCAGTATTCTGGCATAGCGTTGTGCCCCAGGTTTCGGTCACTGCGTTTCAGTCTCTCTGCATTCTGTCGTGGCGTTTCTCCACGTTTTTCTGTCTTTTTGCAGTTTCAGTCTGCTTTCTCATAGCGTTTTGTCTTTCTTGTTGTCTCAAGCTCCAGGTTTCTGTCGGTGCTTTTCTGCTCCGCAGGTTTCTGTCGTAGTGCTTTTCTGCTCCAGGTTTCTGTATGGTGCTTTTCTGCTCCAGGTTTCTGTCGGTGCTTTTCTGCTCCAGGTTTCTGTCGGGCTTTTTCTGTCGGTTTCTGCTTTTCTGCTCCAGGTTTCTGTCGGCTTTTCTGCTCCAGGTTTCTGTCGGTGCTTTTCTGCTCCAGGTTTCTGTCGGTGCTTTTCTGCTCCAGGTTTCTGTCGGTGCTTTTCTGCTCCAGGTTTCTGTCGGTGCTTTTCTGCTCCAGGTTTCTGTCGGTGCTTTTCTGCTCCAGGTTTCTGTCGGTGCTTTTCTGCTCCAGGTTTCTGTCGGTGCTTTCTGCTCCAGGTTTCTGTCGGTGCTTTACTCGCTCCAGGTTTCTGTCGGTGCTTTTCTGCTCCAGGTTTCTGTCGGTGCTTTTCTGCTCCAGGTTTCTGTCGGTGCTTTTCTGCTCCAGGTTTCTGTCGGTGCTTTTCTGCTCCAGGTTTCTGTCGGTGCTTTTCTGCTCCAGGTTTCTGTCATTGCATTGCAGTGTCAGCCTTTCTGTCATTACTTTTTCGGCCTCAGCGGTTCAGTCTCAGCATTTCCGTCTTAGCTTTTCCGTCTTAGCATTTCCGTCTGCCCAGGATTCTGTCTTTGCATTTCTGCCTCAGCGTTCAGACGCAACGTTTTCCCCCCCAGCGTTTCTGCCCCAGGGTTCTGTTATCTCATTTCTGCTTCAGCATTATAGGCTCCGCGTTTCAGACTCTCCATTTCTCTCACACCCTTTTCTGCCCCAGGTTTCCTGTCATGGCATTTCGGCCTCAACGTGTTAGGCTCAGATTTTCTGTCACAGCGTTTTCTGTCACAGCGGTTTCTGTCGTTATAGCGTTTCTGGCCCCCCCATTTCTGTCGTAGCGTTTCTCTGGCCCCCCCCATTTCTGTCGTAGGCGTTTCTGGCCCCCCCATTTCTGTCGTAGCGTTTCTCTGCCCCCCCCATTTCTGTCGTAGCGTTTCTGGCCCCCCCCATTTCTGTCGTAGCGTTTCTAGCTCTGGCCCCCCCATTTCTGTCGTTCGTTTCTGTTCTGTGCGCCCCCCCATTTCTGTTTCTGTGGCCCCCCCATTTCTGTCGTAGCGTTTCTGGCCCCCCCATTTCTGTCGTAGCGTTTCTGGCCCCCCCATTTCTGTCGTAGCGTTTCTGGCCCCCCCATTTCTGTCGTAGCGTTTTCTGGCCCCCCCATTTCTGTCGTAAGCGTTTCTCTGGCCCCCCCATTTCTGTCGTAGCGTTTCTCTGGCCCCCCCATTTCTGTCGGTAGCGTTTCTGGCCCTGGCCCCCATTTTTCTGTTTTTTCCCCCCCCTGATTCGTTTACTGGCCTCGTCCCCCCATTTCTGTCTGTCGTAGCGTTTCTGGCCCCCCATTTCTGTCGTAGCGTTTCTGGCCCCCGATTTCCCATTTCTGTCGTAGCGTTTCATTCTGGTTTCTGGCCCCTCGCCCAATTTTCTGTCGTAGCGTTTCTCTGGCCCCCGATTTCTGTCGTAGCGTTTTCTGGCCCCCGATTTCCAATTCGTTTGTCCGTAGCCGTTTTCTGGCGTTCACCCCACGACTTCTGTCGTAGCGTTTCTGGCCCCCGTTTCTGTTCGTTCTGTCCTGGCCCACGAGTACTGTCCCCCCCCAAGTTTCTGTTGTAGCGTTTATCTCTGTCCCCCATCTCTGGCCCACCTGATTTTCTGTCACACAGCGTTTCTGGCCCCACGGTTTCTGTCACAAGCGTTTCTGGCCCACGGTTTCTGTCATGTTTCTGGCAGCGTTTCTGGCACCACGTTTCTGGTCACAGCGGTTTCTGTCCACGGTTTCTGTCACAGCGTTCTGGCTTCTGTCACAGCGTTTCTGGCCCACGAGTGCTGTCTGTCACACGTTTGCTGTCACTCCACGACCCTGTCCTGGCGATTCTGTCCCCCCCGAGTGCGTCCTGGCTTC
>JAJQKJ010002082.1:30000-186892 GCA_029574335.1 Rana kukunoris | reverse complement strand
GCCGGCGCCTCCCGCCGCGACAGAGGGCCGCCGCGCAGAACGACACTCCGCCGCCGGCGCCTGCCGGACGCAGCAGGCCGCCGGGCCGCGACCAGGGCCGAGCAGGCAGAAGCCGCCTCCGCAGCCGCTCCGCAGCGACGGGCTCGAAGCTCCGCCGGCGCCTTCCGCAGACGCTCCGCCGCCTCCTCCTTCCGCCGGCCTCCTGCCGCCCTCGTCCGCCGGGAAGGCCGCCGCTCCGGAGCCGCCGCTCGGCAGCCGCTCGCCCTCCTAGCCGCCAGGAAGCCCTCCTCCTCCTCCTCCGGCTCCGCCGCCCGCTCCCCCGTCTCCTCCGGCCTCCCGGCCTCCTCCTCCTCCTCCTCCTGCCGACGCTTCGCTCCTCCTCCTCCCTCCTCCTCTCCTCCGCACTCCTCCTTCCTCCCCTCCTTCCGCCTCCGCCTCCTCCTCCCGCCCGAGCTCCGCCTCCTCCGCCCTCCGCTCCTCTCGCCTCCTCCCCGCCGCCAGCCTTCCTCCTCCTCCTCCCCCTCCTCCTCCCCTCCTCCTTCCCCTCCCTCCTCCTTCCCTTCCTCCTCCTTCCTCCCTCCCCCTCCTTCCCCTCCTCCCTCCTCCTCCTTCCCTCCTCCCTTCCCCTTCCTCCTTCCTTCCTCCTCCTTCCTCCTTCCTCCTTCCTCCTCCTTCCTCCCCCTCCTTCCTTCTCCTCCTTCCTCCTTCCTCCTCCCTCCTTCCTCCTCCCCCTCCTCCTCCTCCTTCCTCCTTCCTCCTCCCCCTCCTCCTCCTCCTCCTCCTGCGTCTAGACGGAACTTCTCCCCGATGGGACGGAAAACAAACAGCGGATTCTCAGATAATCTAAACAGTTTTTTTTCTGTAAACGCTGGATTGTGTTTTGCCTGCGGCCCGTTTTCTCTTTAGCGCGGCTGCACACAGGCCGCACACAAGCCGCACACGAGCTGCACATGGGCCGCACACGAGCTGCACAAAGGCCGCACACAAGCCGCACATGGGCCGCACTCGAGCTGCACAAAGGCCGTACATGGGTCGCACACGGACTGCACACAAGCCACACACGGGCTGGACATGGGCTGCACACGGGCTGCACACAAGCCACACATGGGCCACACACGAGTTGCACAAAGGCCGCACATGGACTGCACAGGGGCCGCAAACGGACTGCACACGGGCCACACACGTGCCACACACGGGCCGCACATGGGCTGCACACGGGCCGCACACGGTTTGCACACGGCCGCACACGGGCTGCCTGGCAGAAGGGAAATCTCATTCTTATTCTCGGAGAGAGGCGGGTCGGTCGCCGTGCGGCGGACGGTTGAATGGAGATAAACAGAAACAAGCTGAAAACAAAAGCCACGAGCTGAAAGTTACGGCTTGATGTGTGTCAAGGGAGGAAGAAAGACCCCCCGGCCAGTGAGGGGGAGCGCGGTCTATGCCGCCGCCGCCGCCGCGCTCACCTACCTGCCTTCTATTCATTCACCACCGCCGCGGATATAAAAGGGCCCATTCAGGCGAGCGGCTCGCAGAAACTAAAATTAGCCGCTACTTGTAACCTTTTTTTTCTCTCTCTCTCTCTCTCTCTCTCTCGGAAAGAGTCGGAGTGCTCGGAAAGGCGCACAGAAGTTTAGTAGGATGAAAGGTATAATTTTCTTTTAATTATCCTTCAGGGAAATGAAGCGATCGGTGGGAAGTGGCTGCGGCGGAGGATCGCCAGTGACGCCACCATCGCCTGCCGCCATTAAACACGACCAGATCTCCTTTATAACTTCCCATCAAGAGATTTTCCTTTCTTACTGCAGGAAATGATGGGAGTCCAAAATGTTACAATTCTTCACCTGAACGGGAGGGGAGAGTCGATCCGCCAATGGGGATCGACTGACAACTGTCTAAGCAGGGAAGTCTCCTCCGTTTAGACGCATGAGGTGCTCTACCTGTGGCCCTCCAGCTGTTGCGGAAACTACAAGTCCCATCGTGCCCTTGTCATGTTGTAACTAGGGTTGTCCCGATACCGATACCAGTATCAGTATCGGGACCGATACCGAGTATTTGCGGGAGTACTTGTACTCCCGCAAATACCCCCGATACCTAAATAGAATACTTGTCCCGCCGCCGCACACGCCGCATGGTTAAAGTGTGCGGGAACATCACAGCTTTCATTTGAATAGCTGTAGTGTTCCCGTGCGTATAGACGCTCCCCCTTGCTCGGGATTGGATGGGTGATCGTGATCTGTCCAATCCCGAGCAAGGGGGAGTGTCTATACACGCGGGAACACTACAGCTATTCAAATGAAAGCTGTGATGTTCCCCGGGCGGCTGCTAGGTATGGGGGAAATGGCTGGAGGGACATGGCTGAAGGGACATGGCTGCATATGTGGGGGACATGGCTGCATATATGTGGGGGGACATGGCTGCATATATATGGGGGACATGGCTGCATATTTGGGGGACATGGCTGCATATATGGGGGACATGGCTGCATATTTGGGGGACATGGCTGCATATGTGGGGGACATGGCTGCATATGTGGGGGACATGGCTGCAATATGTGGGGGAAATGGCTGCATATTTGGGGGACATGGCTGGATATATGTGGGGGGACATGGCTGCATATGTGGGGGGACATGGCTGCATATATGTGGGGGGACATGGCTGCATATATGTGGGGGGACATGGCTGCATATATGTGGGGGGACATGGCTGCATATGTGGGGGACATGGCTGCATATATGTGGAGGGACATGGCTGGATATATATGGGGGACATGGCTGCATATGTGGGGGACATGGCTGCATGTATGTGGGGGACATGGCTGCATATGTGGGGGACATGGCTGCGTATGTGAGGGGACATGGCTTCATATATGTGGGGGGACATGGTTGCATATATGTGGGAGGACATGGCTGGATATATGTGGGGGACATGGCTGGATATATGTGGGGGGACATGGCTGGATATATGTGGGGGGACATGGCTGCATATGTGGGGGACATGGCTGCATATGTGGGGGACATGGCTGCATATGTGGGGGGACATGGCTGCATATATGTGGGGGGACATGGCTGCATATATGTGGGGGGACATGGCTGCATATATGTGGGGGGACATGGCTGCATATATATGGGGGACATGGCTGCATATTTGGGGGACATGGCTGCATATGTGGGGGACATGGCTGCATGTATGTGGGGGGACATGGCTGGATATATGTGGGGGGACATGGCTGCAATATGTGGGGGACATGGCTGCATATACTGTATGTGGGGGGACATGGCTGCATATGTGGGGGACATGGCTGCATATGTGGGGGGGACATGGCTGCATATATGTGGGGGGACATGGCTGCATATATGTGGGGGACATGGCTGCATATATGTGGGGGACATGGCTGCATATATGTGGGGGACATGGCTGCATATATGTGGGGGGACATGGCTGGATATATGTGGGGGACATGGCTGGATATATGTGGGGGGACATGGCTGCATATGTGGGGGACATGGCTGCATATGTGGGGGACACATTTAAAAAAAGTATTGGTATTCGGTATCGGCAAGTACATGGAAAAAAAGTATCGGTACTTGTACTCAGTCCTAAAAAAGAGGCATCGGGACAGCCCTACTTGTAACTGTCAGTTGGCTTACAATGCATTGTGGGACTTGTAGTCAGGGCCGCTATCAGGGGGGTACAGGCAGTACACCTGTAAGGGGCCCAGTGGTCCCCAGGGGCCTGGATGGCTTCCCCCTCTATTTTATATATATTTTTCACCAGCACCCAAAGCCCCCCCGACCTCTTAGAGGCCCGGTGGTCCCTAGGGGCCCCAGGTGACATCCCCTTTTTTATTGTCAGCACCCAAAGCCCTCCCCCCGACCTCTAAGGGGCCCAGTTTTCCCCAGGGCCCCAGATGGCATTCCCTCTTCTTTTTCAGCACTCAAATCCCCCCCCCCAACCTCTAAGGGGTCCGGTGGTCCCCAGATGGCATCCCTCTTTTTCAAAATGTTTTTTTTTTTGTTCATCCTCACCCAAAGCCCCCCCTCGCTTCTCAATTTGCAGCAGCAGGCTTCTCAGCCGTCTTCCTGGCTCATTCATTGATTGATTGAAAGCAGCGCAGCCATTGGCTCGCGCTGCTGTCAATCACATCCAATGATGTGGCGCGACAGGGGGCGGGGCCGAGTGACCGCCGGCTGTATCATAGGAGCACGCCCGCAAGAACTCATCACCATGCAAGCTTGTATAAAGGTGTTGAGTCCTTGCAGGGGGGGGGGGAGCCGAGACAGACGTCGAGGGACCCCAGAAGAGGAGGATCGGGGCCACTCTGTACAAAACAAGCCACACAGTGGATATATATGTTTTTTTAACTTTAGTGACCCTTTAACCACTCAAGGACCGCCTTCTGCACATATACGTCACAAGCGACCCGGTCCGAAGCTCCGTGACCGCGGGACCCGTGGACCCGATCCCTGCAAGTGTCCCGCGATCGGTCCCCGGAGCTGAAGAACGGGGAGAGGTGAGTGTAATCACAGCTTCCCCGTTCTTCACTGTGGCAGTGTCAGTGATCGTCTGTTCCCTGACATAGGGAAAGACGATCACTGATGTCACACGTCCAGCCCCGCCCCCCTACAGTTAGAAACACATATGAGGTCACACTTAACCCCTTAGCGCCCCCTAGTGGTTAACTCCTTCACTGCCCGTGTAATTTTCACAGTAATCAGTGCATTTTTATAGCACTCTTTGCTGTGAAAATGACAATGGTCCCAAAAATGTGTCAAAAGTGTCCGAAGTGTCCGCCATAATGTCGCAGTCACGAAAAAAAAATCGCTAATCGCTGCTATTAGTAGTAAAAAAAAATATTAATAAAAATGTTGTGCAAACCAATCAATAAATGCGATTTTCTTTTTTACCAATAATATGTAGAAGAATACGTATCGGACTAAACTGAGGGGAATTTTTTTAATATATATTTTTGGGGGGATATTTATTATAGTAAAAAATATTGAATTTTTTTCAAAATTGTCGCTCTATTTTTGTTTATAGCGCAAAAAATAAAAACCGCCGAGGTGATCAAATACCACCAAAATAAATCTCTATTTGTGGGGAAAAAAAGGACGCCGATTTGGTTTGGGAGCCGCGTCGCACGACCGCGCAATTGTCAGTTAAAGTGACGCAGCGCCGAATCGCAAAAGGGGCCCTGGTCCTTTACCTGCATAATGGTCCGGGTCTTAAGTGGTTAAAATGCGTATTTTTTTTTTTGCTAGAAAATTCGGAACCCCCAAACATTATATATATATATTAGCAGAGAATCTAGAGAATAAAATGGAGATCGTTGCCAAATTTTATGTCACGCGGTATTTGCGCAGACGACTTTTAAACATTTTTTTGCGGGGAAAAAACACACATGAATAATAATAATAATAATAAAACAGTAAAGTTAGCCTAATTGTTTTTTGTGGAATGCGAAAGATGAAGTTACGCCGAGTAAATAGATACCAAACACGTCACGCTTTGAAATTGCACATGGAATCGCGATGGGCGGGGCTTTAATAAACAATAACGGTTACCGGGTTAGAGGGACAGATGCTGAACTGATTTCTCCTCCATGATCTGAACTGGAGAAACAGACAAAATCTCCTTCATGGGCCACAATCGGGGGGTAGAAGGCTTGCCCCCCGTCCTCTCCAAAAGCCCCCATCCCAATTGGGACTGTCCTAGTATTCGACTCCCAGCCGCTGTCTACCGACTGAGCGGCCTCAGAACTGCAGTGACCACCTGTAAAGCCATGGGGGAGACACCGAGTCCCAAGTTCTATCAACAGGCCCGCCATCAGGGGGGTACAGGCAGTACACCTGTAAGGGGCCCGGAGGGCCCCTGAAGGCAACTCCCCCTTTTTTTTTTATTATAAAAACATTTTTATATATATATATTGTTTTTATTAAAGGGCCCTGAGGTCCCCAGGGACCCGAATGGCAACTCCCGTTTTTTTTTTAGATATATATTTTTTTTATTATTATTAAAGGACCCAGAGGTCCTCCCCTTTTTTTTTTTATAAAAACATTTAATTATATATATATATATATATATATATATATATATATATATATATATTGGTTTTATTAAAGGGCCCTGAGGCAACTCCCCTTTTAAAAAAAAATATAAAAACTCCCCCTTTTTTTTTTTTATAAAAATATTTTAAATATATATATATATATATATATATATTTTTTTTTTTTTTATTAAAGGGCCCTGAGGCAACTCCCCTTTTAAAAAATAAAATAAAAACTCCCCCTTTTTTTTTTTAATAAAATTTTTTAAATATATATATATATTTTTTTTTTATTAAAGGGCCCTGAGGTCCCCAGGGACCCGAATGGCAACTCCCGTTTTTTTTTTTTTTAGATATATATATTTTTTATTATTATTAAAGGACCCAGAGGTCCCCAGGGCCCCTGATGGCAACTCCCCTTTTTTTTTATAAAAACATTTAATTTATATATATATATATATATATATATATATATATATTGGTTTTATTAAAGGGCCCTGAGGCAACTCCCCTTTTAAAAAAAAAAACTCCCCCTTTTTTTTTTAATACAAATATTTTAAATATATATATATATATATATATATATATATATATTTTTTTTTTTTTATTAAAGGGCCCTGAGGTCCCCAGGGATCCGAATGGCAACCCCCACTTTTTTTTATTATAAAAACATTATTATATATTTCTTTTTATTTTATGTTTGCCCAATGGCAACCCCCCCCTTTTTTTTATATTTTTTTAGATATATATTTTTTTGTTTTTATGAAAGGACCCAGAGGTCCCCAGGGCCCCTGATGGCAACTCCGCTTTTTAAAAAAAATAATTTATAAAAACATTTGAATTTTTTTTTTATATATATATATATATATATACAGATTTTTGTTTTTATTAAAGGGCCCTGAGGTCCCCAAGGACCCGGATGGCAACCCCCGTTTTTTTTATTTTGTTTGCACTAGAATTTTTTTATTTTTTTTAATATACATTTGATAAATAGCTGCGCAAATCTGACATTAAAAATTGCAGCTGCCATCATTTTATTCTCCGGGGTCTCCGCTTTCCCAAACATTCTATAATTGTAGGTTTTCTAGCGAAGAAGATGCAGATTTCTAGCGGTAGACGAGCGTCTGAGGTCACAACCTGCGCTGTGATTGGCCGTCACTTTACAAGAAGTTACAAACAAGCGATTCATCATCGTTGGGACGCACAAAGTATCGCTCCGTGTTGTGGAACCCGATGAGAATATTGATCAGAAATGCGGCTGATCGATCGTAGATTCATTAAGACGGATTGGTTAGTCTTGTAGAGATACCAGATACAGGGAGCCTTAGGTGTGGCCCCTGACATCACCCGGGGGCCACACGTAATATTCAGGATAGGGAAAGCTGCAGAAGACTCTCAGAGACGGAAAACAGACTGAAGCCCCACGTACACACGACCCGGCCTGGGAAAACTGTCCGTGTGTACGCGCCATCACAGTTTTCCCGACAGGAAAGTACCAAAGGGCCACATAGTAAGTACCAAAGAGCCACATGTGGCCTTAGAGCCGCAGGTTCTACATTGTCTCATATACTGTTGTAGACTCTTTACTAGATTGTTTGAGGTGTGGCTGTATCCCATTGTTCTATTGTGTCTTCCTTGGGATAAAAGTACTATGGGATGTATATTTGTATGTGGGCTAGCTGTTGGAGGGAAGGTGATGGGGTCCCGTTACAAGGGCCACATAGTAAGTTCCAAAGGGCCACATGTGCCATTTGAGGTGTGGCTGTGTCCCGTTGTTCTATTGTGTCTTCCTTGTAGCCAACTGGGCTACAGTTTCCTGCAGGCCGGGGCCAGCTCAGTTTTGCCTTAGCTCATACCCACTAGAGATCACTGGGTGACACAGTAAGTACCAAAGGGCCACATGTGGCCTTAGAGCCGCAGGTTGTATATTGTCTCATATACTGTTGTAGACTCTTTACGAGATCATTTGAGGTGTGGCTGTATCCCATTGTTCTATTGTGTCTGCCTTGGGATAAAAGTATTATGGGATGTATATTTGTATGTGGGTTAGCTGTTGGAGGGAGGGCCATGGGGTTTCTGTTACAAGGGCCACATAGTAAGTACCAAAGGGCCACGTGTGGCCTTAGAGACGCAGGTTGTATATTGACTCATAAACTGTCGTAGACTCTTTACTAGATTGTTTGAGGTGTGGCTGTATCCCATTGTTCTATTGTGTCTTCCTTGGGATAAAAGTATTATGGGATGTATATTTGTATGTGGGTTAGCTGTTGGAGGGAGGGCACCGGGGTCCCGTTACAAGGGCCACATAGTAAGTACCAAAGAGCCACAATAGCGTTCAATTAACCTTGAATAATACACAATCACAGATAATCTTCACACATATCAGGAACCTCAATCACATTATCTAGCAGACAATTCGGCACCGATACTGACAGATGCATTCCTTGAGATAATGACATCAAAACCAAATACTATCACACCTGAGCATCAATATATTCCGGTATCAATAGAATTCAATGAACCTTTAGAATAACACAATGAAAAGAGTCCTCCAGGAGTGGGTGCAATTAACACCTTTTCAACAGAATGTTTCTTTCACAGTGAATAGCCAACACCTTAAGACACTTCAATAGCCTTTATACAACGTCTTTCACAAGCCAGGTCACTTAGCATTTCAAAAGCAGATGTCTAGTAGGAACACCTTAATATCTCAGTATCCTGCCATATGAATTATTATTAATGTCCCATCTTCTGTAATACATGATATCATTTCTTTGTCACCCTATGGCCCTAGTGGACATAAGGTGACCCTAGACATAGGAATATCTCAGTCTGTCACGGGTCATTCCGTTACATCTCTCCCCTTTCGGTGGGAGACGGACACAGGTGGGAACCCCAAACGGGTTGACTCCGAAGTCCGTCAGTAGTTCCAGTCCTCCAATGCTGGTATCCATACTGTACCCCAAATAAATGGCTCCAAACTGAACATTACTCACCCCGCCAACCTCTGCCTCTCTCAGAGAACACGCCTGCCGCTGGGGAGAAGGCAGGGTGGCTGGGCTCAGTCCATCATGCTGTTGGGGGTCTGTGCCAACTGTTCCCCCTTCCTGGGGTATACCAGTGGAGACTGAAGTCCCATCCACTGGTGCTAGGTGAAAAACCCCCGGTGCTTGCAAAGCAAAGCCGACATCCTCCTGTTTCAGGGCCGCACCATTTTCTGGGGTTGTGTCAGTGGAGACTGAAGTCCCATCCACTACCCCAGGAACCCCCTCTTCTGTTAGTTGGGAGCAGAGGCCCAGGGCACTCTGCTCTGTTGCCAGCTCTTCCGCTGGGTTGCTGTGAGTGGAGACCACAGTCCCATCCACTACCACAGGGTCCCCCTCTTCCGTTAGTGGAGAGCAGAGGTCCGTGACCCTCTGTTCTTTTGCCAGCTCTTCCGCTGGGTTGCTGTGAGTGGAGACCACAGTCCCATCCACTACCACAGGGTCCACCTCTTCCGTTAGTGGAGAGCAGAGGTCCGTGACCCTCTGTTCTTTTGCCAGCTCTTCCGCTGGGTTGCTGTGAGTGGAGACCACAGTCCCATCCACTACCACAGGGTCCCCCTCTTCTGTTATTGAGGAGCAGAGGCCCATGACACTCTGCTCTGTTGCCAGCTCTTCTGCTGGGTTGCTGTGAGTGGAGACCACAGTCCCATCCACTACCACAGGGTCCCCCTCTTCTGTTAGTGGAGAGCAGAGGTCCGTGACCCTCTGTTCTGTTGCCAGCTCTTCTGCTGGGTTGCTGTGAGTGGAGACCACAGTCCCATCCACTACCACAGAGTCCTTCTGTTAGTGAGGAGCAGAGGCCCATGACACTCTGCTCTATGGCCAGTGATTCAGCTGGGGGTAAAAGCTTTACCACCTCAGCTTGGTGCTGGAGAGAGGGGCCAACCGCCCCGGCTCCCTGGAACACCACACTATCCGCTTCGGCTTTAGGGATGGCAATCTCCAGATTTTCCACTGCCGATTCATCAGCCAGGATTTCACAGTTGTCATCTGACCTTTCCTCATAGTCCCAAGCAATGGGAGCCCCACCCTGCTGCTGAGCCGAGTCTAGCAGCTGTTTGTAGGCGACCTCCAGCTCCCATTCTTGAATGGCCAGAAATTCTAAATCTTCCTGTGACCAGTGGCCTCCCGAGATATTCAATTTCTCCTCTCTGTGCTCCATTATGTCCTCCAAGCGCCACTCCCGATCATCCCCGAAATCTGGATCACTGGACATCCTCCAATACAATAATCCCAGGCCATCATAGTCATAGCCTTCTGTGGGGCTGTCATCTGCTGACCACGGGCACTCTTGGGCTACATACCACCGGAGGGCTCTGTAGCTCTCGTCCAGCTGCATCTCTGCCCGGATCAGCCTGCTTAACTCTGCTATCCACTCCTGCTTCGGTTGTTCCCCCAACAACAGCATTCGTACGTCATACTGCGGCCAGTACCTTTCATAGATGGAGGGTAGGACCTTTCCTTGGTGTTGCTGCTCCAGAGCTAGCGCTTCCTTCCAGAGTTGGCACCGAATCACATCTGACCATCCCAGCAGGACCTCCTCTGATACTGGTCCTCTATGCTGTATCCGCATCTCTTGTAACCTTCTTTGGAATTCCTCTTCCATGGAGACTGGTGTCTGCACCTCTCCTATCTCTTTAGTTGGTGCTGCTGTGACTTTAGCTGCTGCAGCACTTCTTCGCTGTAGCAAGGTGGCATTCAGAGCCGCTATAACTCGGTCCCTGATCTCCGGTGGAGGGTTAGGACCATAATGTGCCAGTCTTAGGTTAACAGCCCGATCAAAACTTTCTTCCTCGGGTGTCCTGTCTGTTATGCTGGGCCTTTTAGCTCTATTCATTTCGACCAGTTCTGCGATAATGTCCCTTTTCTTACGGTTGCTGGCCGGTCTGCCCTGGCTCTCCAGTAAGTCCATGAGGGAAGAGAGCTTCATCCGTTCATACAGCGTCTCCATTGTCATGTGTCCTTGTAGCCGTCCTTCTGAAGATGGAATCATCCCACCGCTGCCACCAAATGTAACGGTCACCACCGTTTACGACCTTCCATCCAACCATGACAAGCTTATCTGACACACTCCGACAATACTACATACACGATCCATATCCTTTCCCATAATCAAGACGAGACTACTGCTCTGTACTTGCTTCCAAAGATATGAACACTTTAATGGTATCTTAGCTTGCTTTTTATACAGTACAAGATGTTACAGCCAATCACAGGACAATGCCATCTCCACCCCCCTATTCACACACTGGGGCTAATTCTAATCCGTAGCTAGACATGTGGGCACCGCATCATCAATAGAGTTCAATTAACCTTGAATAATGCCCAATCACAGATAATCTTCACACATATCAGGAACCTCAATCACATTATCTAGACAGACAATTCGGCACCGATACTGACAGATACATTCCTTGAGATAATGACATCAAAACCAAATACTATCACACCTGGGCATCAATATATTCCTGTATCAATAGAATTCAATTAACCTTTACAATAACACAATTTTCAACAGAATGTTTCTTTCACAGTGAATAGCCAACACCTCAAGATATTTCAATAGCCTTTATACAATGCCTTTCACAAGCCGGGTCACTTAGCGTTTCAAAAGCAGATGTCTAGTAGGAACACCTTAATATCTCAGTATCCTGCCATGTGAATTATTATTAATGTCCCATCTCCTGTAATATATGATATCATTTCTTTGTCACCCTATGGCCCTAGTGGACATAAGGTGACCCTAGACATAGGAGAATCTCAGTCTGTCACGGGTCATTCCGTTACAGTAAGTAAGTACCAAAGGGCCACATGTGGCCATAGAGCCACAGGTTGGGCACCAGACGTTTGTACGAATGGTCTGAAGCGGTCATTTTAATTTTGCCACGGCAGGACGATCACGAGCCCCCCAAATCATTTGAATGGAGCACACATATTGACTGGATGACCATATCGATATGTGTATGGCCACCATTAGATTTATTGCAATGTGAGAACCTTGCCCCATAGAGTTGTTGGGGAGCTCTTAAGGCGATTGTACAATGAGATTGTAACGCGCATGATTGGCGTCGAGTTTATGCAAGGCACCTGAATAAAGATTTAAAAAATGTACTTTTTATACAAAAAAAAAACATAATAAAGAAGAAGCGCTTTAAGTCTGTTGGAGCGGAAATCCCTGGTGAGCCGTAATCCTCCGCATAGGGCCACCGCACTTCATGCAGACATGATGCAAAATTAATAGAGAGAGGCGCAGAATGACAGCAGCCATAAATGAAGAGACAGCAGGAGGCCGGGCTGGAGATACGCTGAGCAGATGAGACCACCGGAGGGACGAGCCGAGCGAGCCGAGCGAGACGCCAAACAGATTATTCCTTATTACAGTGCAAAAGGATCGGCACAAGCGTTTAGTGTCAGCCAATAGGATTCCACGGCCACTGCTGTCATAGGAACAGAGATCCCTAATGGGTTGCCGTTGGTTACTGCACTACGCCATATCAATGTATTGGTGCTGAATTCTAAGTGCACTAATTCAGGGTAACCAATCAGGATCCAGTTTTATATTGGTTGGACGTCAGCAGGCGAATTGTGATTGGCCGCTGTTGGTTTAATCCCCTCGAGAACAAGATCCCTGCTTTGATTGGTTGGTTGCTATGGGTTACTCCCTGGTTAAAGGGTCCGTCCTACCAGAATAGATGTTTTGACCGTGGACATGTGCAGATAGATCAAATATTTATATAGGGAAAATCCGATCGCCTCTCTGGGAGTGTGTATATAAGAGTGTATATATAGGAATGTGTGTGTGTATATAGGAGTATATATAGGAGTCTGTGGGTGTATATAGGAGTGTGTGTGTGTATATAGGAGTGTGTATATAGGAGTGTGTATATAGGAGTGTGTATATAGGAGAGTGTATATAGGAGAGTGTATATAGTAGTGTATATAGGAGAGTGTGTATAGGAATGTATATATGAGTGTATATAGGAGAGTGTATATAGGAGAGTATAGGAGTGTATATAGGAGAGTGTATATAGGAGTGTATATAGGAGAGTGTATATAGGAGTGTATAGGATAGAGGTCGACCGATATATCGGCCGATATTTGGCCGTTATGCAGAGCGGGCCGGTAACAGCCAATCGGCGGCCGCCGCTGTTGACATCCTCCACTCTGGGAAAAAAAAATCCCCTGACTGCTGCGCGCCCTGCCTACAAGCCCCAGATTGCAGCGCGGGGCGGTAACTGCCGGCCTGCGCTGCATTCTGGGGTTTGTAGGCAGGGCGCGCAGCAGTCAGGGGACTTTTTCTTGACAGTGTAGGATGTCGGCAGCGGTGGATGCCGATTGGCTGTTACCGGCCCGCTCTGCATTCTGGGGATTGAAGGTGGGGCAGCAGCACGCCAGGGCCGAATAGAGTCGTGTGCTAGGCTGGTGGGCATTGATAAGTGAATGACATTGGGCTGTACTGGTGGGCACTGCTGAGGTGATGGACTGGTTGGCACTGATGAGGTGCACTGGTTGGCACTGAGGTGATGCACTGGTTGGCACAGGTTGGCACTGAGGTGATGCACTGGTTATATGCGCTGTGGGCAATGATGGGATGCACTGGTGCATTGATGAGGTGGCACTGATGGGCTGCACTGGTGGTCACTGATGAAGTGGCACTGGTGGGCACTGATAGACACCAATGAGGTGGCACGGATGGACACTGATAGGCTGCACTGGTGGGCACTAATAAGGTGGCACCGATGGGCTGCACTGGTGTGGCACTGACAGGCTGCACCCCACCTCTCCACCCTAGGTTTTTTGAGATGAGGGAAAAAAAAAATCGGTCTAAAATATCGTCCGCAAAAATCGGCAACACATATCGGCCATCGGCTGCCCCGATTTCCAAATATCGGCATCGGCCAGAGAAAAACCCATATCGGTCAACCTCTAGTATATGAGTGTGTATATAGGAGTGTATATAGGAGAGTGTATAGGAGTGTGTATATAGGAGTGTGTATATAGGAGTGTGTATATAGGAGTGTATATAGGAGTGTGTATAGAAGTGTGTATATATAGGAGTGTATATAGGAGTGTGTATATAGGAGTGTGTATATAGGAGTGTGTATATAGGAGTGTGTATATAGGAGTGTATATATAGGAGTGTATATATAGGAGTGTGTATATAGGAGTGTGTATATAGGAGTGTATATAGGAGTGTGTATATATAGGAGTGTGTATATAGGAGTGTGTATAGGAGTGTGTATATAGGAGTGTATATATAGGAGTGTGTATATATAGGAGTGTATATATAGGAGTGTGTATATAGGAGTGTGTATATAGGAGTGTATATATAGGAGTGTGTATATAGGAGTGTATATATAGGAGTGTGTATATAGGAGTGTATATATAGAAGTGTATATAGCAGTGTGTATATTTAGGAGTGTGTATATAGGAGTGTGTATATATAGGAGTGTGTATATATAGGAGTGTGTATATAGGAGTGTGTATATAGGAGTGTATATATAGAAGTGTATATAGCAGTGTGTATATATAGGAGTGTGTATATAGGAGTGTGTATATAGGAGTGTATATATAGAAGTGTATATAGCAGTGTGTATATTTAGGAGTGTGTATATAGGAGTGTGTATATAGGAGTGTGTATATATAGGAGTGTGTATATATAGGAGTGTGTATATAGGAGTGTGTATATAGGAGTGTGTATATAGGAGTGTATATATAGGAGTGTGTATATAGGAGTGTATATAGGAGTGTATATATAGGAGTGTATATAGGAGTGTGTATATATAGGAGTGTATATAGAGGAGTGTATTTAGAGGAGTGTATTTAGAGGAGTGTATATATAGGAGTGTGTATATAGGAGTGTATATATAGGAGTGTGTATATAGGAGTGTGTATAGGAGTGTATATATAGGAGTGTATATAGGAGTGTGTATATAGGAGTGTGTATATAGGAGTGTGTATATAGGAGTGTATATATAGGAGAGTGTATATAGGAGTGTGTATAGGAGTGTATATATAGGAGTGTGTATAGGAGTGTGTGTATATAGGAGTGTGTGTGTATATAGGAGTGTATATAGGGGTGTATATAGGGGTGTGTATATAGGAGTGTGTGTATATAGGAGTGTATATATAGGAGTGTATATATAGGAGTGTATATATAGGAGTGTATATATAGGAGTGTGTATATAGGAGTGTGTATATAGGAGTGTGTATATAGGAGTGTGTATATATAGGAGTGTGTATATATAGGAGTGTATAGGAGTGTGTATATAGGAGTGTATATAGGAGTGTGTATATAGGAGTGTGTATATAGGAGTGTGTATATAGGAGTGAGTATATATAGGATTGTGTATATATGAGTGTGTGTATATAGGAGTGTATATAGGAGTGTGTATATAGGAGAGTGTATATAGGAGTGTATATAGAAGAGTATATATAGGAGTGTATATAGGAGAGTATATATAGGAGTGTATATAGAAGAGTATATATAGGAGTGTATATAGGAGAGTATATATAGGAGTGTATATACAGGAGTATATATAGGAGTGTATATATAGGAGTGTATATATGATTGTGTATATAGGATTGTGTATATATGAGTGTGTATAGGATTGTGTATATAGGAGTGTGTATATAGGAGTGTGTATAAAGGAGTGTATATAGATGTGTGTATATAGGAGTGTGTATATATAGGAGTGTATATGAGTGTGTATAGAAGTGTGTATATATAGGAGTGTATATAGGAGTGTGTATATAGGAGTGTGTATATAGGAGTGTATATATAGGAGTGTATATATAGGAGTGTGTATATAGGAGTGTGTATATAGGAGTGTATATAGGAGTGAATAGGAGTGTGTATATAGGAGTGTGTATATAGGAGTGTGTATATAGGAGTGTATATATAAGAGTGTATATAGGAGTGTGTGTATATAGGAGTGTATATAGGAGTGTGTATAGAGGAGTGTATATAGAGGAGTGTATATATAGGAGTGTATATAGGAGTGTGTATATAGGAGTGTATATATAGGAGTGTATATATAGGAGTGTGTATAGGAGTGTATATATAGGAGTGTGTGTATATAGGAGTGTGTATATATAGGAGTGTATATATAGGAGTGTGTATAGGAGTGTGTATAGGAGTGTATATATAGGAGTGTGTATATAGGAGTGTGTGTATATAGGAGTGTATATATAGGAGTGTATATATAGGAGTGTGTATATAGGAGTGTGTATATAGGAGTGTGTGTATATAGGAGTGTGTATATATAGGAGTGTATATAGGAGTGTGTATATAGGAGTGTGTATATAGGAGTGTATATATAGGAGTGTGTATATAGGAGTGTGTGTATATAGGAGTGTATATATAGGAGTGTATATATAGGAGTGTGTATATAGGAGTGTGTATATAGGAGTGTGTATATAGGAGTGTGTATATAGGAGTGTATATATAGGAGTGTGTATATATAGGAGTGTGTATATGATTGTGTATATAGGAGTGTATATAGGAGTGTGTATATAGGAGTGTGTATATAGGAGTGTGTATATAGGAGAGTGTATATAGGAGAGTGTATATAGGAGTGTGTATATAGGAGAGTGTATATAGGGGTGTATATAGGAGTGTATACATAGGAGTGTATATATAGGAGTGTATATATAGGAGTGTGTATAGGATTGTGTATATAGGAGTGTGTATATATAGGAGTGTATAGGAGTGTGTATATAGGAGTGTGTATATATAGGAGTGTATAGGAGTGTGTATATAGGAGTGTGTATATAGGAGTGTGATTTTTTTTTAGGATATTTTTCCCCTCTTCTATTGGTTGAACTGGATAGATTGTGTCTTTTTTCAACCCGACTATCTGTATAACAATGTAACAATGTATCTGTGAACTGTGGACTTGGCAGTTTATACCTGGCACCCCTCCCCCTCCCTTTCCTGACATATTGCCTCTGGGTGGAGTGACACTTTAGGTGAGGCGGAGTGAAGGGGAAGGAACGTCACCTTGCAGAAAACACGCTGCAACCCTCATCCGTAAATAAAGCTAATCCGAGAAGACAGAAGAATCCGAGTGTGATTTGTACAACTGACACTCTGCAACAGCAACATGACAGACCGGAGTCCACAGAGATCAGCGCCGAGAGAGAGGAGAGATCGAGGGAGAGGAGACAGAGATAGAGGGAGAGAGGAGAGATCAGGGGAGAGGAGACAGAGATAGAGGGAGAGAGGAGAGATCAGGGGGAGAGGAGACATAGATAGATGGAGAGAGGAGAGATCAGGGGGAGAGGAGACATAGATAGATGGAGAGAGGAGAGATCAGGGGAGAGGAGACAGAGATAGAGGGAGAGAGGAGAGATCAGGGGAGAGGAGACAGAGATCAGGGGGAGAGGAGACAGAGATAGAGGGAGAAAGGAGAGATCAGGGGGAGAGGAGACAGAGATAGAGGGAGAGAGGAGAGATCAGGGGAGAGGAGACAGAGATAGAGGGAGAGAGGAGAGATCAGGGGAGAGGAGACAGAGATCAGGGGGAGAGGAGACAGAGATAGAGGGAGAAAGGAGAGATCAGGGGAGAGGAGATAGAGGGAGAGATCAGGGGAGAGGAGACAGAGATAGAGGGAGAGAGGAGAGATCAGGGGAGAGGAGACAGAGATAGAGGGAGAGATCAGGGGAGAGGAGCCAGAGATAGAGGGAGAGAGGAGAGATCAGGGGAGAGGAGACAGAGATAGAGGGAGAGATCAGGGGAGAGGAGACAGAGATAGAGGGAGAGAGGAGAGATCAGGGGAGAGGAGACAGAGATAGAGGGAGAGATCAGGGGAGAGGAGACAGAGATAGAGGGAGAGAGGAGAGATCAGGGGGAGAGGAGACAGAGATAGAGGGAGAGAGGAGAGATCAGGGGAAGAGGAGACAGAGATAGAGGGAGAGAGGAGAGATCAGGAGAGAGGAGACAGAGATAGAGGAGAGAGGAGAGATCAGGGAAGAGGAGACAGAGATGGAGGGAGAGAGGAGAGATCAGGGGAGAGGAGACAGAGATAGAGGGAGAGAGGAGAGATCAGGGGGAGAGGAGATAGAGGGAGAGAGGAGAGATCAGGGGGAGAGGAGACAGAGATTAGGGGAGAGGAGACAGAGATAGAGGGAGAGAGGAGAGATCAGGAGAGAGGAGATAAGAGGGAGAGAGGAGAGATCAGGGGAGAGAAGACAGAGATAGAGGGAGAGAGGAGAGATCAGGAGAGACGAGACAGAGATAGAGGGAGAGAGGAGAGATCAGGGAAGAGGAGACAGAGATAGAGGGAGAGAGGAGAGATCAGGGGAGAGGAGACAGAGATAGAGGGAGAGAGGAGAGATCAGGGGAGAGGAGACAGAGAGAGGGAGAGGGAGAGATCAGGGGAGAGGAGACAGAGATAGAGGGAGATGAGACAGAGATAGAGGGAGAGATGAGGGGAGAGGAGACAGTGATAAAGGGAGAGGAGAGATAGAGGGAGAGGAGACAGAGAGAGAGGGAGAGATGAGGGGAGAGGAGACAGAGATAGGGGGAGAGGAGGGATCAGGGGAGAGGAGACAGAGATAGTAGGAGAGGAGAGATCAGGGGAGAGGAGACAGAGATAAAGGGAGAGGAGAGATCAGGGGAGAGGAGACAGGGAGAGAGGAGAGATCAGGGGAGAGGAGAGATCAGGGGAGAGGAGACAGAGATAGGGGGAGAGTAGAGATCAGGGGAGAGGAGACAGAGATAGAGGAGAGATTGGGGGAGAGGAGACAGAGATAGAGGGAGAAGGAGAGAGACGAGGAGACAGAGATAGGGGAGAGGAGAGATCAGGGGGGGAAGAGACAGAAATAGAGGGAGAGAGGAGAGGAGAGAGAGATAGAGGGAGAGAGAAGAGATTAAGTGAGAAGAGAGAGAGATGGAAGGGGAGAGAAAAGAGGGGAGACTGGGGGATGAAGAAGGAGGAAGAGAAGAGCTTGGGGGAAGGGGAGAAGAAATAGGGGGGTGGAGATGGAGGGGGGAGGAAGAGAAGGGAGAGGGATATTATGAGGGGAGAAATAGACTGGGAAAAGGCTTGTTGAAATGTGTGGCCAAGGGGTAGTAAAAGCAGGTGGGTGAGCCACTGTTTTACCACCTCCTGACCGCCCGCCTGAAGAAGGCTGTGCACATGCCTTGCCCATGATGCTTTGCTTCACAGCCATACCAAAAATTAAACCTGTAACAGAATGGCCTGTGACACCCAGAGACGTTGGAAGAATGAGAGATACTCCTGTGCCAGCAGCAACAATAACTCCTGGGTCGAAATCCACCCTGTGCCCTTTTGGGTGTAGGGTGGCTAATAGTGAATTATAATTCCTTTACTAACAGATGGGACATTATTAATACTTCATATTTCAGGACTGAGATATCACAAGGAGCTCATGATGACATGACCAGGTCAACCAGACAGTGAGTCATACCTTTGTATAATAGGCTATTGAAATATCCTAAAGTGTTGGCTATTCACTGTAAAGACATTCCGTTGAAGGTGTGGATTGCACCCACTCTCACAAGACTCTGCCATTGTGTGATAAAGCTGTCTAGATAACTTATTCAACTAGATGTCTGTGTTATTGTTACGTATGGTGTATACCTGGTTGTCAGATCCTAGTCGCAGGAGGTGGCCTCTCGTACGGCGCTGGTTCGGGAGACGCTGGGTTTGGAAACAGCGGCTCGGGAGCGCAGCGGGGTAAGGGTGCCTGGATGGTGGTGCGGGTCAGGTCAGCACGGTACAGGTTCTTCCGGGTCACTGGAACAAAGAAGGAACAGGCACTCTGATACGGGAGCTGGTGGTATGAAGGCAGATGCAGAGGTTAGCGATCCCGATGCGACCTGGCAGGCGACCTAGGTGCGGACGGCAGGCGACTTCGGAACTGATGCAGAGCGAAGCAAACAGGAGGATGAGACGTAAGCTGGGTCAGGCAGGCCGAGGTCAAACACAAGAGCAGGCGAAGGGTTAAACAGGCAGGCGTAGTCGGGTGTTCAGGCAGAAGATCTGGCAGCGGTGGTAACGGTAACAGAAGGTAAGTCCAAGCAGGCCGAGGTCAGGATTGGAGAGGTACGGAGAGTCAAACGTAGCCGGGTCAATATCAGGTCAGGTAATTCAGATACAGATTCAGGTTTAAATCCCAGGGTATTTTGGCAGATCAGACAGCAAGGGGCTGCTGTATCTGATTGCCTTTTAAAGGCACATTGGCGCCAAAGACTCGCGCCAACGTGCACGCGCGCGCTCCCGCCGCGCGCACCACCCGCGCACGCGCGCGCACCACCGGTGCACGCGCACGAGCGCGGACACGCGCGCGCACACCAGGGGCGCGCCGGGAGCCGGCGCCAGAGCCCTGACATTGCCCCCCCCCAAGGGGCAGCCTCCGGATGCCCAGACGGGCCTGTTTCTCAGGGTGGGAAGAAAAAAAAGCACGAATTAGTTCTTGGGCGTGGATATTGTTTTCGGGTTCCCACGAATTGTCCTCCGGCCCGTACCCCTTCCACTTGATCAAAAATTGATTTTGCCCCTGCCGTTTCCTGCAGTCAAGGATGGCTTCTACTACATACTCCTCGCAGCCATCAACTGAAATAGGTTCAGGTGGACCAGCCCCTCTGTCAGGAAAGGGATCAGGAATTGCGGGTTTCAGCAATGATACGTGAAATACCGGGTGAACCTTAAGGGACTCGGGCAAAGACAGTTCATAGGAAACCTCATTGATTTTTCTTCTTACCGGAAAGGGTCCCATAAACCTGGGTGCCAGTTTCTTGGAAGGGCAAGCTAATCTGAGGTTACTAGTAGAAAGCCATACCTGATCTCCTGGTTGCAGGTTCAGCTCACCTCTCCTTTTCCTATCGAAGGCTTTCTTGCTGTCGGCTTGCGCTTTCGTTATTGCTTCTTGTAGCACCCGGTTGTTGCGACTGAGGAAGTCCACCGTGCTCTGCACCGCCGGAACTGGAGATTCTGGAAGAAAATCTGGTAAGAAGGTTAGGTTAAAGCCATAATTGGCGAAAAAGGGGGATTGTCCGGTTGCTGAATGGCTGGCGTTATTGTAGGCAAATTCTGCCAGGGGTAGCAGGGAGACCCAATCGTTCTGGGAGAAGGAAGTGAAACATCTAATATATTGCTCCAGGGTCTGGTTTGTGCGTTCAGTCTGTCCGTTGGTCTGAGGATGGTAGGCCGAGGAGAAAGCAAGTTTGATATTCAGAATCTCACACAGGGCTCTCCAGAAACGTGATGTAAACTGGACCCCCCTATCTGACACGATGTTTGCAGGGATTCCGTGGAGTCTGACAATTTCTCTGATGAAGACACGGGCCGTCTCAGCAGCTGATGGAGTACTTCTTAGTGGGAGAAAGTGGGCCATCTTAGATAGGCGATCTACGACTACAAAAATCGCTGTGCACCCCTCGGAACATGGAAGCTCTACTATAAAGTCCATGGCGATCATCTGCCATGGTCTATCGGGTACCGGCAGAGGTTTTAGTAAGCCCCAGGCTCGATTCCTTGTAGTCTTGTTTTGATTGCAGGTTGGACAGGTATTGATGTACGATTTGCAGAATTCCTCCAAGCCTGGCCACCAGAAGGTACGCCGTACCAGTTCAAGGGTTTTACGGACTCCGAAATGTCCTGCCAATGGATGGTCATGAAGTAGTTTTAGGACCTCTACCCGAATATCCGATGGCACAAAAATTTGGCTCCCTCTCCAAAAAAGTCCGTCTCTGGGGGTCAGGGTGACACCTGGGGGTTTTGAAGAGTCCGTGGATGCCTCTCTAAGTCGGGGAAGCAGATCATGGTGCAGCAGTAGAAAGTTCCCGGCCGGAAGAATGGTGTCAGGGGCAGGTAAGTCCTTGGGATTATCGTGCATCCGTGATAATGCGTCTGGCTTGATGTTTTTTGAGCCGGGGCGATACGTGATGTGGAAGGAAAAACGAGAAAAGAATAATGCCCATCGGGCCTGTCGGGGTTTCAAGCGTTTTGCGGATCTTAAGTATTCTAAGTTCTTGTGATCCGTATAGATCAAGACCGGATGTGCAGCGCCCTCCAGAAGGTACCTCCATTCCTCCAATGCAGCCTTGATGGCGAGTAGTTCCCGGTCACCAACATCATAATTCCTCTCCGCTGGGGAGAGTTTTCGGGAGAAGAAGCCCACAGGATGCATCAGATCTTTGTTCCCCTGGCGTTGGGAGATAATAGCGCCCACTGCTACCTCGGATGCGTCTACTTCAAGGAGGTAGGGTAATGCCGGGTCGGGGTGGCTAAGAATCGGGGCAGATGTAAACAGTCCTTTAAGTGTATCGAAGGCCTTTTGGGCTTCTGGATTCCACTGGAAACGTTGGTTCTGTTTGGTTAATTGCGTGATTGGCGAGATAATCGCGGAAAAATTTCTGATAAACCTTCTGTAAAAATTTGCGAATCCCACAAATCGTTGTACCCCCTTCTTGTCCAGGGGTGCTGGCCAGTCAAGTATAGCGGACACTTTGTTGGGGTCCATCTTAATTCCTGTAGGGGATAAGATCAGGCCAAGGAACTGAATGGTTTGTTGTTCGAATTCACATTTTTCGATTTTGGCATATAGTCTATGTAGACGGAGGCGATTTAGGACCCTGCGGACGTGTTCGCGGTGTTTGTCCAGTGATCCGGAGAAGACCAATATGTCGTCTAAGTAGACGATAACGAAAATGTCAAGAAAGTCTCTAAGCACATCGTTGATGAAGTGTTGGAAAGTCGCGGGTGCATTGCACAGACCAAAAGGCATGACCAGATACTCATAATGTCCAAAACGGGTACGAAAAGCCGTCTTCCACTCATCCCCGTCCCGAATGCGGATTAAGTTGTACGCTCCCCTCAGGTCCAGCTTGGTGAAGATGGTGGCAGATCTTAATTTATGAAAAAGTTCCGGTATCAGAGGCAATGGGTAGCGGTTTTTTATTGTAATGTTATTCAATTCCCGGTAGTCTACGCATGGGCGGAGAGATTGATCCTTTTTACTGACGAAAAATATTCCTGCGCCTGCTGGGGAGGTAGACGGGCGAATGAACCCTTTACTCAGATTTTCGTCGATATACACCTTCAGGGCCTCCTGTTCCTTCTCGGACAGCGGGAAGATGCGTCCAAAGGGAATTTCAGCCCCTGGGAGGAGCTCGATTGGACAATCGTATGGACGATGAGGCGGAAGGGAGTCGGCTCCCTTCTTGCTGAAGACATCGGCAAATTCATGGTATGGCTCCGGGATGGACTGGAGCAAGTTGGGGTCAATGTCCATACAAAGTAGAGCAGGGGGAGCCGGTATGCAGAATTGTTGACAGTAGGAAGAACCGAATGACACCTTTCCAGAACTCCAGTTGATTACAGGATCGTGGGCCTGGAGCCAGGGTAGGCCCAAGATCACAGGGAACAGAGGTGAGGAGATAACATCTAGAGTGAGTAGTTCCTTATGTAGGGGAAGAATCGTGGTGATCAAGGGAAGAGTCTCTTGGGTAACTTGTCCTGAATTTATGCGGGAGCCATCAGCCAGGAAGACGGTAAGTTCATGGGTCTTTTTACGTAATGGTATGTGGTGGAGGTCAGCGAAGGCGGAGTCGATGAAACAGCTGCACGCCCCTGAGTCAATGATGGCGTTGACTGGCACTGTCTTTTCCTGGAGCTGAAACGAGAGAAGAAGAGCAAGGTGGGAGGCACGGGTAGGCAGGGTTGACAGATTAACAGGATTCGGAGAAGGGCACTTACGCATCTTGGTGGGACAATTGCTCACGTAGTGACCGGTCCCGCCGCAGTAAAGGCACAGGTTTAGTTGGCGGCGACGTGCCCGTTCTTCAGGTGGCAGCGTTGGTCGCATGAGGCCGAGTTGCATGGGTTCGGAGGTGTCTGGAGGGGCACTGGAAGAATTCATGCTGGTAGGAGGTAAGTAGCGGGAGGCGGGCATCGGTGCCCTAGTGGTCATCCACACAGGCCGGTTTGGCTGAGAGGAACGCTCGGCCCGACGTTCACGGAGTCTACGGTCAATCTGGATGGCTTTAGTGATTAGGTCTTCAAGAGTCTCTGGCACCCCTACCCGGGCAAGCTCATCCTTGAGACCTTCGGAAAGGCCCAAGCGGAATTGATGTCTGAGGGCCGCGTCATTCCAGAGTGTATCCGTGCTCCAGTGTCTAAAGTCTGAAACATAGTCCTCAACTGCCCTACGGCCTTGCTGGAGCGCGAGTAGGGCAGATTCAGCAGTGGCGGTCCGTTGAGGATCGTCGTACAGCAGAGCCATGGCTTCAAAGAAGGCTTGCAGGGACTGGGTCTGAACATTGTCTTCATGCAGCAGTCGGTGGGCCCAGGTCTGCGGCTCATTTTGGAGGAGGGAGATCACAAACCCCACCTTGGTAGCTTCCAAAGAGAAAGTCCGAGGTTGCAAAGCAAAATACAGCTCACAGGCGTTGCGGAAGGCCCGGAACTTCGCCCGATCACCTGAGAACCGTTCTGGGATAGGAACTCTGGGTTCGGGTGGGAGCATCACCACTGAGGGGGCGGAGCCCGTCGGAGAAGATCTAGTGGAGGTTGCGGGAGTTGCATCGCTGGAGCCCGACAGGTTTTGGACTTGTCCCTCTAACCTCATATATCCATCTTGCAGGTTCTTGACAGCTTGTGTGAGGGATGCCAGATGTTTGCAAATCTCGTCCACAGCGGGGGCTACTCCTGCAGGATCTGACATAATGGCTGTCTGATACTGTTACGTATGGTGTATACCTGGTTGTCAGATCCTAGTCGCAGGAGGTGGCCTCTCGTACGGCGCTGGTTCGGGAGACGCTGGGTTTGGAAACAGCGGCTCGGGAGCGCAGCGGGGTAAGGGTGCCTGGATGGTGGTGCGGGTCAGGTCAGCACGGTACAGGTTCTTCCGGGTCACTGGAACAAAGAAGGAACAGGCACTCTGATACGGGAGCTGGTGGTATGAAGGCAGATGCAGAGGTTAGCGATCCCGATGCGACCTGGCAGGCGACCTAGGTGCGGACGGCAGGCGACTTCGGAACTGATGCAGAGCGAAGCAAACAGGAGGATGAGACGTAAGCTGGGTCAGGCAGGCCGAGGTCAAACACAAGAGCAGGCGAAGGGTTAAACAGGCAGGCGTAGTCGGGTGTTCAGGCAGAAGATCTGGCAGCGGTGGTAACGGTAACAGAAGGTAAGTCCAAGCAGGCCGAGGTCAGGATTGGAGAGGTACGGAGAGTCAAACGTAGCCGGGTCAATATCAGGTCAGGTAATTCAGATACAGATTCAGGTTTAAATCCCAGGGTATTTTGGCAGATCAGACAGCAAGGGGCTGCTGTATCTGATTGCCTTTTAAAGGCACATTGGCGCCAAAGACTCGCGCCAACGTGCACGCGCGCGCTCCCGCCGCGCGCACCACCCCGCGCACGCGCGCGCACCACCGGTGCACGCGCACGAGCGCGGACACGCGCGCGCACACCAGGGGCGCGCCGGGAGCCGGCGCCAGAGCCCTGACAGTTATTATCCAAGGTTAATTGAACTCTATTGATGATGCAGTGCCCAGATGTCTAGCTACGGGTTAGATAATTAGCCCCTCATGGAGTGAATAGGGGGGTGGGGACTGCATTGTCCTGTGATGAACTGTATTATGCTGTACTGGATATATAAGCAAGCTAAGAAAACCAATAGAGTCATTCATACATTTTGGAAACTAGAGAACGGAGCGCAGTCTCGTTTATTCTGGGAAATGGAATGGATGAATGAATGAATGACTTGTATAGCGCAACGCATGCGAACTGAATCGCCTCTGGGCGCTTTTTCCAGTGTCTGCTTGGCTAGTGCGGTCATTTTTACCCCGTAGGATCATGACACGCTAGGGACACACAGTCATACACACATATATACATGTATACTGGGCCAATTTGGACGAGATCCAATTTACCTACCCGCATGTCTTGGATCATGTCTGCCTGGTTGTTGGTGTGTCGGATAAGCTTGTCGTGGTTGGATGGAAGGTTGTAAGCGGTAGATATGTGCATTCCCGTTCGTACGAATGTTATTTTCGTACGAAAATGTTCATTTTCGTACCCGCAGGATAACGTGTACATACGAAAAAATTAAAGCACCAAAATACGAAAACTACGAGATTACGAATGAGCCGCATAACGAACAACCGCAAATACGAACAAATGATCCGACGAAAAAAAAACGACAAAACGAAAACGGCAAAAGAACAAAAATGACATCTATAACAAAAGATTTGCATGCTGTATTTTGTTTCAATCCTTTTTCTGTTTGTTTTCAGTCCTATGTTCATTGTTCATATGACATCTATAACAAAAGATTTGCATTCTGTATTTTGAATCCAAAATACGAACAGAAAAAAGGAATTTAAAATACAGAATGCAAATCTTTTGTTATAGATGTCATATGAACATACGACTGAAAATAGCAAAAGAAAAGGGTTTCAAGATACTGCAAATCATTGACGAAAATTCACGAAAATTATTGTCTAACAAGTAACGAACATGAATTAAACAGAATAACGAACCATCCCGCATGTACGAAAATAAAACAGTAACGAAAATACGAAACGATCGGAATACGAAAAAATCACGTCATACGAAAAACGAACAGGAACAAACAGGAAAACGGGCGTCTTACGAAAAACGAACGAAAACGAAAAAACGGAACGATACAAAACAGAACAAAAAAAAAACAATTTTTTTTTCTGTGCACATGTCTAGTAAGCGGTGGTAACCGTTACATTGGTGGCAGCAGTGGGATGATTCCATCTTCAGAAGGACGGCTACAAGGACACATGACAATGGAGACGCTGTATGAACGGATGAAGCTCTCTTCCCTCATGGACTTACTGGAGAGCCAGGGCAGACCGGCCAGCAACCGTAAGAAAAGGGTCAATATCGCAGAACTGGTCGAAATGGATAGAGCTAAAAGGCCCGCCGTAACAGACAGGACACCCGAAGAAGCAAGTTTTGATCGGGCTGTTAACATAAGACTGGCACATTATGGTCCTAACCCTCCACCGGAGATCAGGGACCGAGTTATAGCGGCTCTGAATGCCACCTTGCTACAGCGAAGAAGTGCTGCAGCAGCTGAAGTCACAGCAGCACCAACTAAAGAGAGAGGAGAGGTGCAGATACCAGTCTCCATGGAAGAGGAATTCCAAAGAAGGTTACAAGTAGGGTTGTCCCGATACCGATACTAGTATCGGTATCGGGTCCGATACCGAGTATTTGCGGGAGTGCTTGTACTCCCGCAAATACCGCCGATGCCTAATCCGGATACTTTTTTTTTTTTTTTTTTCGGAGTGGGGGCGGAATGGGGGCGGAGAGAGGGCAGAGAGTGGGCGGAAAGGGGGCGGGAACCGATCGCAGAGGAGACTGAGGGGGCAGCGAGGAAGGCGGACTGGAGGCGGAGAGGAGGCGGAGAGGAAGCGAAGAAGAAAGCGGAGAGCAGAGCAGTCCCCAGGTATGTATAAAATCACACTGGATCATTGGAGAGCTGCTTCTGCTGCCGCTGCCGCTGCCGCCGCCGTCTAGCTGTTCGGCGCTTAAGCCAGGGAACATAACAGCTTTCATTTGAATAGCTGCTGTTCCCTGCCGCGCGTCGTCATGCCCCCCCCCCCTTGTCGGGCGCTTTTCCCAGGATTGGACAGGTGATCTGTCTATCAAAGTGCCCGGACAAGGGGGAGGGGCCATGACGACGCGCGGCAGGGAACAGCAGCTATTCAAATGAAAGCTGTTATGTTCTGCTGAGCGCCGAACAACTAGACGGCGGGGGAGACATAACTGCATATGATGGGGGAGACATGGCTTCATATGGGGGGCAGACATGACTGCATATGAGGGGGGAATTATGGCTGCATTTGGGGGGAGACATGGCTGCATATGGGGGGGGACTGCATATGAGGGGGAGACATGGCTTCATATGGGGGGCAGACATGACTGCATATGAGGGGGGAGTTATGGCTGCATTTGGGGGGGAGACATGGCTGCATATGGGGGGGAGTCATGACTGCATATGGGGGGGAGTCATGACTGCATATGAGGGGGAGACATGGCTTCATATGGGGGGGGAGACATGACTGCATATGAGGGGGGAGTTATGGCTGCATTTGGGGGGAGACATGGCTGCATATGGGGGGGACACAAGGCTGCATTTGGGGCGCATTGCTGCATTTAAAAAAAAGTATCGGTATTCGGAATCGGCGAGTACATAAAAAAAAGTATCGGTACTTGTACTCGGTCCTAAAAAAGAGGCATCGGGACAACCCTAGTTACAAGAGAGGAAAAATTGAATATCTCGGGAGGCCACTGGTCACAGGAAGATTTAGAATTTCTGGCCATTCAAGAATGGGAGCTGGAGGTCGCCTACAGACAGCTGCTAGACTCGGCTCAGCAGCAGGGTGGGGCTCCCATTGCCTGGGACTATGAGGAAAGTTCAGATGACAACTGTGAAATCCTGGCTGATGAATCGGCAGTGGAAAATCTGAAGATTGCCATCCCTAAACCCGAAGCGGATGGTGTGGAGTTCCAGAGAGCCGGGGTGGTTGGCCCCTCTCTCCAGCAACAAGCTGAGGTGGTAAAGCTTTTACCCCCAGGTGAATCACTGGCAACAGAGCAGGGTGCCCCAAGCCTCTGCTCCCAACTAGCAGAAGAGGGGGACCCTGTGGTAGTGGATGGGACTGTGGTCTCCACTCACAGCAACCCAGCGGAAGAGCTGGCAACAGAACAGTGTCATAGGCCTCTGCTCCCAACTAGCAGAAGAGGGGGACCCTGTGGTAGTGGATGGGACTGTGGTCTCCACTCACAGCAACCCAGCGGAAGAGCTGGCAACAGAGCAGAGTGTCATAGGCCTCTGCTCCTTACTAACAGAAGAGGGGGTTCCTGGGGTAGTGGATGGGACTTCAGTCTCCACTGGCACAACCCCAGAAAATGGTACAGGACTGGGACAGGAAGATGTCTGCTTTGCTTTGCAAGCACCGGGGGGTTTTCACCTGGCACCTGTGGATGGGACTGCAGTCTTCACTGGTATACTCCAGGAAGGGGGGGCAGTTGGCCCAGACCCCAACAGCATGATGGACTGAGCCCAGCCATCCTGCCTTCTCTCCAGCGGCAGGCGTGTTCTCTGAGAGAGGCAGAGGTTGGCGGGGTGAGTAATGCTCAGTTTGGAGCCATTTATTTGGGGTACAGTATGGATACCAGCATTGGAGGACGGGAACTACTGACGGACTTCGGAGTCAACCCGTTTGGGGTTCCCACCTGTGTCCGTCTTCCACCGAAAGGGGAGAGATGTAACAGAATGGCTCGTGACACCCAGAGACGTTGGAAGGATGAGAGATACTCCTGTGCCAGCAGTAACAATAACTCTTGGGTCGAAACCCACCCTGTGCCCTTTTGGGTGTAGGGTGGCTAATAGTGAATTATAATTCCTTTACTAACAGATGGGACATTATTAATACTTCATATTTCAGGACTGAGATATCACAAGGAGCTCATGATGACATGACCAGGTCAACCAGACAGTGAGTCATACCTTTGTATAATATGCTATTGAAATATCTTAAGGTGTTGGCTATTCACTGTAAAGACATTCCGTTGAAGGTGTTGATTGCACCCACTCTCACAAGACTCTGCCATTGTGTGATAAAGCTGTCTAGATAACTTATTCAACTAGATGTCTGTGTTATTATTCAAGGTTAATTGAACCCTATTGATGATACGGTGCCGTCATGTCTAGCTACCAATTAAAGAATTATCCTCAGTGAGTGAATAGGGGGGTGGGGACTGCATTGTCCTGTGATGAACTGTATTATGCTGTACTGGATATATAAGCAAGCTAAGAAAACCAATAAAGCCATTCATACATTTTGGAAACTAGAGAACGGAGCGCAGTCTCGTTTATTCTGGGAAATGGAATGGATCATGTCTGCCTGGTTGTTGGTGTGCCGGATAAGCTTGTCGTGGTTGGAAGGAAGGTCGTAAGCGGTGGTGACCGTTACAAAACCTCTTTGTCGCATTAGGTGGGCAGTAGCGCCGCAGTACATGACACATGTACCTCTATGGGGTGGCACATATAACCTCTCGGCCACCTGCACATCGAAAGTTTCCAAAAGTTACTTTTTTTTCCGCAGACGGTCAAAATACACCGGGGACACCGGGTGTTAGTCACATCGACGCGTTTCAAACATCTGATCTGTGCTTAATCATTCATTACATGGGCTACCACATGTCTGAACAGCCCAAAGACAGAGAGATGAAAAGGGACAGACCGAGAGAGAGAGAAAGGAGATGAGGAGAGCGAGAGAAGAGATAAGGAGAGGGAGAAAGAGACAGAAGAGATGAGGAGAGGGAGAAAGAGGCAGATGATGGGGAGGATAAGGATGATGGGGATGATGGAGATGATGGGGAGGATAGAGATGATGGGGATGATGGGGATGATGGAGATGATGGGGATGATGGAGATGATGGAGATGATGGGGATGATGGATATGATGGGGATGATGGAGATGATGGGGATGATGGAGATGACTCCTCATAACTAGCACCAGGCCTACAATACAGACTAGAAAGGTTGGACAAAATAGACCAACATGGCACCACCCATCATCCCGAAGAGTACAAATCACGGCCTTCCAATAGAAGAACACAAATCATTACATCTATTAAACATTTGCACTCTTGGAGAAGCTGACCTCGGCCTAGAAATGAACCAATCACCTCGATCGGCGCTCCTCCAGCAATGCTTGTTGGGCTCAGCTGGGGGGATTCCCTTTAACCATTCAGTAGAGAAGTGGCCACCATGATAAAGAAAGGAAGGTGGGGTCGGGGGGTACAGAGAGAGGACATACGGGGTGCAGTGGGGTTTGAAGAGTAAATTGGGGCGTTTATAGCGAGAGGAAATGGGGGGGGGGGTAAGAAATGAAAATGGGAGGGAGAGATGGAAGGCAGTTTGTAGTCAGAGGGGAAAGGACAGTGGGGGGGGGGGCAGAGGAGGAAAGCAAAGACAGGAGCAATAAAGTGTATAGAGCAGACGTCCTCGCCCAGGGCTGTGTGAAACTCAAGGGCTCCTTGAGAGGTTCCTTACGCTTTAGCCTATTGGTTTTTCATCTGACAGGACCTGAGGGCACCTGCATAGTTCCCGAGCAAAGACAATGGAAGAATCCTGATCATCACTGTAGGCATGGGCGTCCGTAGGTAGGGGCAAGGAGGGTCAAGTGCCCCCCCCCCCAAAAAAAAATCAGGGATCTGATAGACACATTCAGCACAGTGGCGTCGCTATGGGGGTGGGAGCAGAGGTTTCCCCCGCTCGCCCTCTTCTCCTGCCAGGGAGAAGAGACGGTGGCTCTCACCAGGTTCCTTCCTGATTGGCTATAACTGAGGGCCAATAAAAGGAGACTAGGAGAGGCGAGCATCATGGGACATGTAGTCCTGAAGATTGTTGGCCCCATTTTTCACAGGAAGGAGGCTACAGCTCGATCAAGAGAGAAATTGAGAGACTGCAGCCTGGAAAAAAGCTGACGGAGCGAGTGCGACAGGACAAAGAAAGAGGCGTGTGCTGGGCAGAGAGAGAGCCATGCTGCCCAGCGCCACCAGATAGAGAGCCATGCTGCCCAGCGCCACCAGATAGAGAGCCACGCTGCCCAGCGCCACCAGAGAGAGAGAGCCACGCTGCCCAGCGCCACCAGAGAGAGAGCCACGTTGCCCAGCACCACCAGAGAAAAAGCTACACTGCCCAGCACCACCAGATAAAGAGCCATGCTGCCCAGCGCCACCAGATAGAGAGCCACACTGCCCAGCGCCACCAGAGAGAGAGAGCTACGCTGCCCAGCGCCACCAGATAGAGAGCCACACTGCCCAGCGCCACCAGAGAGAGAGCCACGTTGCCCAGCACCACCAGAGAAAAAGCTACACTGCCCAGCGCCACCAGAGAGCGAACCACGCTACCCAGCACCACCAGATAGAGAGCCACACTGCCCAGCGCCACCAGAGAGAGAGCTACGCTGCCCAGCGCCACCAGATAGAGAGCCACACTGCCCAGCGCCACCAGAGAGAGAGCCACGTTGCCCAGCACCACCAGAGAAAAAGCTACACTGCCCAGCGCCACCAGAGAGCGAGCCACGCTACCCAGCACCACCAGATAGAGAGCCACACTGCCCAGCGCCACCAGAGAGAGAGAGCTACGCTGCCCAGCGCCACCAGATAGAGAGCCACACTGCCCAGCGCCACCAGAGAGAGAGCCACGTTGCCCAGCACCACCAGAGAAAAAGCTACACTGCCCAGCGCCACCAGAGAGCGAGCCACGCTACCCAGCACCACCAGATAAAGAGCCATGCTGCCCAGCGCCACCAGATAGAGAGCCACACTGCCCAGCGCCACCAGAGAGAGCCACGCTGCCCAGCGCCACCAGATAGAGAGCCATGCTGCCCAGTGCCACCAGAAAGACATTGCCCAGCGCCACCAGAGAGAGAGCCACGTTGCCCAGCACCACCAGAGAAAAAGCTACGCTGCCCAGCACCACCAGAGAAAAAGCTACGCTGCCCATCGCCACCAGAGAGAGAGCCACGCTACCCAGCACCACCAGATAGAGAGCCACACTGCCCAGCGCCACCAGAGAGAGAGAGCTACGCTGCCCAGCACCACCAGAGAGAGAGCCATGCTACCCAGCACCACCAGATAAAGAGCCATGCTGCCCAGTGCCACCAGAGAGAGAGAGACACTGCCCAGTGCCACCAGAGAGAGAGCCACGTTGCCCAGCACCACCTATGGCTCCAAATGTTAGAGTATTCAGGGATTTAGTTCTAAAAGACTTAGACGAACTTCCCCTTAAGAGGACCTACTCTGATCCCAAGGTCAGGATGGGCCTAAAGAGTCTCTGCGAGCACAAGGACCTTGTCATCCGCCCCGCAGATAAGGGGGGGGGGATTGTCGTTCTCGACAAATCCGCATATCATGAAGAAATGTCTCGTATTCTGGGAGACACTGAAACCTATGTAAAGCTATCTTCCAATCCCACTCAAAAAATCAAAGCCTCACTAACCAAACTAATTGAAGTTGGAGCCCGTAATGGAATTTTGGACAAAAAGGAAAAGAGTTACCTTATACCTAGGGTACTACGAATCCCTACAATGTACTATCTTCCTAAAGTCCATAAGGACAGCAGATGCCCTCCTGGACGGCCCATCATAAGTGGGATCAATTCCGTCACCTCCCGCTTGGGGAGGTATATTGATTTCCACCTGCAGCCAGTGGTTAGAAGTATACCTTCTTATTTAAAGGATACGAGACACACTATCACACGACTTGAAAGTATTGTGTATAGTGACGACATCATGCTAGTAACAGCAGATGTTGCTTCTCTATACACCAGCATTGCCCACGAATTGGGGTTCCGGGCAGTGGAATGTTTTCTGGAGCGTGTCGATTATCTCCCCAGCATACAGAAACAGTTCATCTTGGATTTGTTGAGGTTTGCTACCTCAAATAATTATTTCTGGTATGACGGAGAGTTTTATTTACAACAAAAGGGCGTGGCGATGGGGGCCAAGTTTGCCCCCAGCCTTGCGAACATTTTCATGGCCAAATGGGAGGAGGATGTCGTCTATGCCTATAATCGACCAGAGATCATTCTCTGGGCTCGATACATAGATGACATCCTCCTCCTATGGAAAGGGGACCCACAGTCCCTGGACGAATTTATGTCCATTTTAAACTCCAATGAGGTTGGAATCAGCCTCACATACGAGGCAAGTCTCTCAAATGTCCATTTTCTGGACCTTGAAATCCAAGTCCAGGGTGATCAGTTGATAACTAAAACCCACTTTAAAGACACTGATCGCAATGGGTATATCCTGATAGACAGTGGCCACCATCCTGCTTGGTTGAAGTCTGTACCACGCAGCCAATTACTACGCATAAGACGCAACTGTTCAGACACCCGAGACTTCTACGTCCAAGCAGAAGTCTTAAAGCAGAGATTTTTGGACAAGGGTTACCCCGGACAGGGATTGGACAGTGAGATAGCGAGGATTGGGATGATTGATCGTACCACATTGACAATAGAGAAACAAAGGACTGCTCAAGAAACGAAATTTAAGAACTCTTTTTTTACAACTTTTTCTGCACAGTATAGAGAGATTAAGAACATCATTAATAGACATTGGAGGATTCTGAAGGAAGATTGTGTCTTGGGACCATCACTTCCGACAAATGCGGCAGTGATTTATAGAGGGGCTAGATCCTTAAAAAATCAAGTCGCACCTAACATCCCAGACCCCCCAATAAAACCCTCTTTCTTTCCCCTCTCCAAGGGTTTCCATCCGTGTAGGAAATGTAAGGTATGTGTTCACAATATAAATGGGAGAAAAAAATCAGTATGTTTCAAATCTACCCACACAGGGATTGAGTACCCTATGAAACATTTTTTTACTTGTGCCACCACGCATATAGTTTACCTTATCACCTGCCCTTGTGGAAAACAGTACGTTGGTCGTACCATACGGAGCTTTTCCACAAGGGTAGGTGAACACATTTCTAAAATAAAGAAAGGTTGCACCAAACATACGGTGCCTAGACACTACCTCAATAAGCACAATAAAAAACTTGAGGGTACGAGCTTCCAAATTATAGACAAATTTGTCCCCCACTGGAGGGGTGAACCCAGTACTCGGGGTGTGTCAAAATTGGAAGTTTACTGGATTTACTTACTTAAAAGTTATGTGCCGCATGGTTTAAACGTGGAATGGGACGTCAATGCCTTTATAAATCAATCTTGAAGTAGATATATAATATAAAAAATAAAAAATGTGGCGCTAAAAAGAAACACTCAAACGACACAAAGGAGGGAGTGTATCTCTACCCCAAAATATAAATGGTGATATATGCTATATAGTGAAACATAAACATATAGTGATAAATTGTGATAAATGCACATCAGAAAGCAATCCAAACAGGAACCGTGTAAGGGGAAAAATAAGGCCCCTTGAGGGCTAGGAAAAAGTTCCAGGTAAGTCCAAGTAGTATTGACACTATAGTACTAAGAAAAAGTCCGGTGCGGGTAGTCCCGATGGAAGCTGACAATCCAATGGAGGGAAACAGAGGGTCAAACATTCATTCCAAAGTTGTCAGAAGAATTAAACACTCTTACCAGATTCGGTGGACATACAGACCATTGGTAGTATGTCAAATAGGCAAAGAATGGATCCTCAGTCAGGGATAATTCGTGTAAGGCACATCCGATGATGTCTCCGGGACTCTCCAAATTTCTTAAGTCTCACCCTTCCAGGATAACAGGGAAGTTCCCAATGGAGTATGGAATCATATGGAAGCACATGAAAAAAATAGAAGGAGGCTCCACATAGTGCGGTTAAAACCCAATTGATAGGGTATAGCAGCTTTAATCACAAAAACAGGTATGTAACAATACCATACAAAGTAAAAGTAATAAATTAAAAAGTACAAGCCAGGTGAAAGAGCAGGTACAGGTGATCACAAAAAAATGAAGCGTGGTAAATGGATAAGTGGCTGCAGGCCATGTACCCTACATGTTTCGAGCTATAGGGCTCTTCAACTGGGGCATAAACCTGCTAATCCACACCACGCCAATATATACTGAGTATCATCAGCTTGTTTGAACACAAATTCCAAACAGCTGATGAATTTTCAAAGAAAGACCTCCATTGCATACAGTGGATTGTCTGAGGACACTTCCGTGTCTCTCAGACCCAACCCCTAGCGGCACAGTAATTAGCATATATCCGGCTCAAAATGAGTGTCACTACAGGTGTGCCGAAATGACGCCACCACGCACACCCGCGGCGGCGCCACGGCGCAATCACGCATCTAACACCGGGTACATCATCTGTAGGACACCACTGAGACCAGCATCAGCGTCGGGACTGTGCTACTGCATCTGCGTGGCGCCCGCTGATGTCATCACGCGGCGCTCACATGCGTTCCATAGCCGGAGGAACCGGAAATCGAATGGCAACCCAAGATACAGGAAGTGGCGCTTAATGGTGACATAACGCGGCGCTCTAATGCGTTCCATACAGCGCCAATCATAATCGGAAAATCCGACCAAGTGGGAACCGGATACCAACAGGAGATGCCGGAAATGGGGTTATGCATAGATGGTAAAAAGTAAAAACCAAAATAAAGAAAAACTTTTGCGATTTCTAAATTAATTGGCACATACAGCCTAATATAACCAACATGACCACAGAAATACATAAAATAGGCAAGTACCTGAAATACATATATGTAAGCAATGAGGGATAATAGACTGGATTAGAACATATAAACTAGAACCCTAAGAATGAAAATAAATATACAATAAAATACAATACAATGAAAAGGTACATATAAGAAACAGCTCAAATAATCTTGTTAATAATGGTCATCTAGAACAGAAAGAGAGGGGGCAATATCCGAGTCTACCATGCAGATATATATACACAAGGTAGGGGTTAGGCTTTATTAATAAAAGCATTAATGTCCCAATCAATGTTTAACCCATAAGGGAAAAAGCATTTAAGCTGGTATATCCAGAACATTTCTAATTGTGAGACACCCCTAATCTTCGATTCACCCCTCCAATGAGGAGTGAATTTGGCTATAATCTGAAAGCAGGTACCTTTCGGATTACCATCGTGGACTTCTGAGTAGTGTCTTTCTAATACTTTTAATGTGTTCATTAACCCTAATGGAAAAGGTACGTATAGTTCTACCTACGTATTGTTTTTTGCATGGACATGTCAGTAGATAAACTATGTAGCGTGTAGCACAAGTGACAAATTCCTTCATGTGGTACACGACCGAAGTAGTAGTAGATGTGAAACTGTCAATTTTTCTTTGCGTCAGAGTATTGAGAAGACACACGTTACATTTACGGCAGGCATGGAATCCTTTAATTTCAGGAAAGAAAGCCGGTTTACATGGGGGGTCTGACACGTTCGGGGCTAATTTGTTTCTAAGGGACATTGCACCCCTAAACACAACCCCTGCCTTTTCAGGAAGTATTGAACCCAGAAGGGGGTCATTCTGGAGAACATTCCAGTGACGATTAAGGATTTGTTTAAGTTGTTTATGCTGTACTGAATATTGAGTGATGAAGGACCACTTAAACTTGTTATCAGGAGCACGTTTGGGTCGTTCTAAAACGATGGTCTCTCTATCGAGTTTTGCAATACGGTCAATATCCTTATCAATACAATCAGGGTCGTAGCCCTTTTCAATGAATCTTGATTTAAGAGTATCAGCTTGCTGATGAAAATCATCCAAAAAAGTACAGTTCCTCCTAATCCGTAACAGTTGACTATACGGTACGGATTTGAGCCATGAACTGTAGTGACAGCTGTCAGTGGGGATATATCCATTGCGGTCGGTAGGCTTAAAGAAAGTCTTGGTGACAAGTCTTCCTTCCGCAACTGATATCTCAAGATCCAAAAAATGAATCATGGTAAGACTCATTTCATAGGTCAAAGTGATCCCCATGTCATTATCATTTAAGGTAACCATGAAATCGTGTAAGGATTCCTCGTCACCCTGCCAAAGGAGGAGGATGTCGTCAATGTAGCGAACCCAAAATATCAGCTCGGGACGCTGTAAGGCATAGACGACATCATCCTCCCACTGGGCCATGAAAAGGTTTGCCAAACTGGGGGCGAATTTAGCCCCCATGGCCACACCTTTAGTTTGGAGGAAAAATTCATTATTGTACCAGAAGTAATTGCCTTGGGTGGCAAACTTCAAAAGTTTCATAATAAACTGTTGTTGTCCCACTGGGATAGTACTCTTAGTGGACAAGTAATGTTCTACAGCTCTGAAACCCAATGCATGTGGAATAGACGTGTACAGCGAGGTAACGTCCGCTGTAACCAACAGGCAACCATCCTGGTAACCTACAGATTGAAGCCGGTTGAAGAGCCAGTTGAAGAGCCCTATAGCTCGAAACATGTAGGGTACATGGCCTGCAGCCACTTATCCATTTACCACGCTTCATTTTTTTGTGATCACCTGTACCTGCTCTTTCACCTGGCTTGTACTTTTTAATTTATTACTTTTACTTTGTATGGTATTGTTACATACCTGTTTTTATGATTAAAGCTGCTATACCCTATCAATTGGGTTTTAACCGCACTATGTGGAGCCTCCTTCTATTTTTTTCATGTGCTTCCATATGATTCCATACTCCATTGGGAACTTCCCTGTTATCCTGGAAGGGTGAGACTTAAGAAATTTGGAGAGTCCCGGAGACATCATCGGATGTGCCTTACACGAATTATCCCTGACTGAGGATCCATTCTTTGCCTATTTGACATACTACCAATGGTCTGTATGTCCACCGAATCTGGTAAGAGTGTTTAATTCTTCTGACAACTTTGGAATGAATGTTTGACCCTCTGTTTCCCTCCATTGGATTGTCAGCTTCCATCGGGACTACCCGCACCGGACTTTTTCTTAGTACTATAGTGTCAATACTACTTGGACTTACCTGGAACTTTTTCCTAGCCCTCAAGGGGCCTTATTTTTCCCCTTACACGGTTCCTGTTTGGATTGCTTTCTGATGTGCATTTATCACAATTTATCACTATATGTTTATGTTTCACTATATAGCATATATCACCATTTATATTTTGGGTTAGAGATACACTCCCTCCTTTGTGTCGTTTGAGTGTTTCTTTTTAGCGCCACATTTTTTATTTTTTATATGTCTATTTCGATTTGTTCTATCGTTGATGTAGGTCGCTTTTACTCTCATAATTTATTGTTCTAGTAGCGCAATTATTTTTTATTGTTTCAGATATATAATATATTGATTGATATTTGGGCATGACGGCGAGACCACAAAGGGACCATTTATGTATATACATCTCTGGAGCAGTTACAACTTTTGTGCATTATGTTCTGTTTTTTGTTTTTTGTTTTTTACATCTCTCCCCTTTACTTCTTACCAGATGGGTAATTATGTGTTTTTACATTTGGTGCTTCCTACCCCCGTGAGACCAAAAGAGTTCTTTTCCTGCTTAGTATTGTTTTCAGCCCAGGGACTTTTGATGAGTATATCTGACATCATGCTGATGGTCTCTGACTGAGTTTGAGTTGGATGGTCCCCTTTCCTTTTGTGAAGTACGGGTTGTATGATCGCCTGCGGACCTGGTGGAGCGCACGTATATTCATGGTGGAGCGCAGCTCTCTAGATCACTTCCGTACTACGTGACGTCCGTCCAATTAGCTAGAGGCGCCGTGGATTACTATGGGGAACGCACCGTAGCGCACACGGATGACGTTGCACGTCACGCAGGAGATGTCTACCCTTTTCAGGGTTGGACCAATGATGTGGTGGTTTAAGTTGAAGCGCATCGTTATGTGTAACGTCACGCGCACCGCCGCGCACACTGATGACATCACACGTCACGCCGGATATACACATAGGCCGAGTCCACCTATTGGCGGATAAAATATCGGCGCCAGGATACGGATTACCACACTCCCATCCACCAGGAAACTGGGTCACACAACGTTGGTCCCCGCCCTAACACTTCCGGTATTTGGAACACAAAAATGGCGACGGAGAGGGATTCTGATACGCACGCCAGGTTAGGTGAAATGAGGGGTCCAGTTGGTCTCATTGGGGCGGAACCACTACATATAAATGCAGGTGAGTGGAGAGTCTGCACTAGACACCCAAGTTAAAGTCTCTCTCAGACGAAACCGGTCGGGTTGCTGACTCTATGTCAATCTCTACTGCATTCTTGAAACACTCTTGTCCTTCCATCAAGGGGGAGAATTGCTGCTGTTTCCTTTATTTTTATTTTTATTTGTTATAATTCTTTACACGTGTGGTTTTTTTAAATTCCCTTTTTTATGGCTCCTATCACATTGTGTGTGACATTTTGGATTGTTTTTAATTAAAACTTTACATTTTTACGCTATGAGGAGCTTTTTTTCTTTTTTATCCCGTCTTTTTTGCGATTGAGAGCTACTGCTGTGCACGATCCAAGTGTGAATTTCTAACCTGTGGACACAGACATACCTTGGGAATCGCCCATACCTAGGACTACAATCCTGGTTGTCAGAAACACAAGTACTTACCGAGGCCGAGATGCTGAGGATGGCTCACCTTTACGACCAAGCGCACCTGCCCCCTGGAATTTGAGACAGGAGGCAGAGGCACAAGGAGGTACCGGTACCGGGGGAGTAGGTAGATGGGATGCAGGTACTGGAGGTCAGAGGCTGAGATGTGCGGCAGGTGCTGGAGGGTCACCAAGGCAGATGAAGGTGGTAAAGTCCCAGGGCACAGTTCAAAAGCCAACAGACGAATGGAAGCAGATCCGGGGTACAGGTAAAAAGTCCGGGTTCCGGGTAGCGCTAAGACAAGTCCAGGTATGTAAGCCGAAGTTCAAGGGCAGGAGACAGAGGCAAATCCAGGTCACGGTCCGAGGTCAAAAGGGTTCAAGAAGGCAGCAGAGTCCACAAACAGGCCGAGGTCAGGTTTCCAGGCGAGAGCTGAGTCGGGAGGTAAATCCAGGTCAAAGGGCACAAGTCAAAGTGTCAAAACTTTACTCAGAGCTGACGATAAACCAGCAACCTGTGCAAAGACAGGGGCTGGTTTAAATAGGCCTGTCAGGTCTGTGATTGGTCCCGGGAGGAGGCGTGCACGTCGGCGCGCTCGTGCACGCGCCGTGCCGCTGCGCCACGCACGCGCGCGCGCCCCAGGTGCGCGGGCACGCGCCGTGACGCGATTCTAACGTGCCTGTGCACGGATTGAGTGCTGTGAGCGCTGGGACCCTGACAGTGCCCCCCCCCAAGGGGCGGACTCCGGACGCCCAAGCTGGACATCAACTCTGGGTGTTCCTGATGAAAAGTTCGGATTAGACGTGGAGCATGCAGATTTCTTGCGGGTTCCCATGAGTTATCTTCCGGGGGATAGCCCCTCCATTTAATCAAATACTGAAGCTGTCTACCTCTTTTTCTACAGCTGATGATGGATTCAACTTCAAATTCTTCCTCTCCCTCGACCTCTACTGGTGGAGGCGGAGGTCTTTCTCTTCCTTGGAAAGGATCAGGGGTAACAGGTTTCAGGAGAGAGGCATGGAATACTGGATGTATCCTGTAGGAATCCGGCAACGAGAGTTCAAAGGCCACCGCGTTGATCTTGCGCTTGATCCTGAAAGGGCCAATGAATCTTGGACCCAACTTTCGAGAGGGGACCGGTAATTTGAAATTAGTAGCAGATAGCCAAACCTCTTCTCCGACTTCAAAAGTAGGACAATCTTTCCTTCCTTTGTCGTAAAATCTTTTGTAGTCCTCCTGGGCCCGTTGCATCACTCTTTGTAATTGTAGAAAGTTTAATTGGATAGCCGTTAAATGCTCTTGGGCCGCTGGAACAGGTGTTTCTGGGAGGGCATCAGGAAGAAAGGGCGGGTGAAAGCCATAGTTGGTCCAAAAGGGTGTTTGATTCGTGGTGGCATGGACGGAATTATTATAGGCGAATTCAGCGGAAGGTAAGAGGGACGACCAGTCATCTTGAGAGGCGGAACAGAAACATCGGAGGTACTGCTCCAGCGTTTGGTTAGTCCTTTCCGTTTGGCCGTTACTCTGGGGGTGGTAGGCAGAGGAAAGGCAGGTCTTGACTTCCAAAGATTTACAAAGTTCCCTCCAAAATCTTGAGGTGAATTGAGAACCCCTGTCTGAAACGATGCTCCTGGGTACCCCATGGAGCCTGACGATTTCCCTGAAGAAGACTTTGGCTGTCTCTAGGGCAGAGGGAGTACCGATCATGGGCACAAAATGTGCCATCTTGGAGAGACGATCTACTATGACTAGGATTGTGGTGAAGCCTTCAGAAGGTGGTAAGTCGACAATAAAATCCATAGAGATTTCAGACCAAGGCCGTTCGGGAACTGGTAGAGGCTTGAGTAACCCCCAGGTCTTGGTTTTAGGACCCTTATTACGTTGGCAAGTGGTACAGGAGGCAACGTAGGCTTTACAATCTTGTCTGCAGCTTGGCCACCAAAAGTATCGTAGAACCATCTCCGTGGTCTTTCGTGCTCCAAAATGACCTGCTAGTTTACGGTCGTGAAAGGTGCTCAAGACCAGTTGTCTAGATTCTGATGGAACGAAAATTTTCCCTCGGGACAAAAAGATATCGTGATGTTTTACCAATGAAGACACCTCTGGATCAGAACATTGTCTGGACGAAGCCTTAATAGAATTTAACAGGTCGATTTGAGAGACTAGTAGAAAATTCCGAGATGACAAAATGGTGCTCGGTTCAGTTGTGGATGGAGTTTCAGGGAACATTCTAGAAAGAGCGTCTGCTTTTCCATTCTTTGAACCAGGCCTGTAAGTGAGATGAAAATTAAACCGAAAAAAAAAAAAGAGCCCAACGGGCTTGCCTGGGCTTTAAACGTTTTGCTGTCCGCAGATATTCAAGGTTTTTATGGTCGGTAAAGATCATTATAGGATGAGCCGATCCTTCTAGCAGATACCTCCACTCCTCTAGGGCAAATTTGATAGCAAGCAGTTCCCTGTCACCTACATCATAATTCTTTTCGGGTGGAGTTAGTCTCCGAGAGGCATAGGCCACAGGGTGTAGTAGGGACTTTGGCCCTTGTCTCTGAGATAGCACGGCTCCTGTAGCAGTCTCAGAGGCGTCTACTTCCAAGGTAAAAGGCAACATTGGATCGGGGTGTCGCAGAACAGGAGCGGAAGAAAAAACTAATTTTAGTTTCCTGAATGCTTCTTGGGCCTCCGGTGACCAGCAAAAAGGATGACCTTGGCGGGTAAGCTGAGTGATGGGGCTCACGATGGAGGAGAACCCCACAATGAACCGTCGATAGAAATTGGCGAAGCCGATGAACCGCTGCACCCCTTTCTTGTCCACCGGGGCTGGCCATTCCTGAATAGCTTTAACCTTTTGAGGGTCCATGGCGACGCCACTGGTGGATATAATGAATCCCAAGAATTGCACGGAAGATTTCTCGAATTCACATTTCTCAGCTTTTAAGTAGAGTTTATGTTCTCTGAGTATGGTAAGCACTCTTTTTACATGGCACCTATGTAGGTCTAAGGAAGGTGAGAAAATGAGGATGTCGTCCAGATACACGACCAGGAAATCGTCCAGGTGTTCACGGAAAATGTCGTTGACTAAATGCTGAAAAGTGGCTGGGGCATTGCAAAGTCCAAAAGGCATAACAAGGTACTCAAAGTGCCCGAATCTTGACCTGAAGGCGGTTTTCCACTCGTCTCCTGCCCTAATTCTGACGAGATTGTAAGCACCCCGTAAGTCCAACTTAGAGAATACTTGAGCTGATCGGAACCGCTGGAATAATTCTGATATGAGGGGAAGCGGGTATCTGTTTTTAATTGTAACTTTATTGAGCTCCCGATAGTCAATACAAGGTCTAAGAGTTCCATCTTTTTTCTCAACAAAAAAGATTCCCGCTCCAGCCGGGGAAGACGAGGGACGAATAAATTTCTTTTGCAGATTTTCGTCAATATAGGCCTTGAGGGCCTTTAATTCTGTCTCGGACAGCGGAAAAATGCGGCCAAAGGGAATCTCGGCGCCGGGTAAGAGGTCAATGGGGCAATCATACGGTCGGTGGGGCGGAAGGCAGTCGGCTTGCTGTTTGTCGAACACATCCGTGAAATCCAGGTAGACGGAAGGAACGTTCCGGAGAGTTTCAGGCGAGGTTGTCACGGCAGAGCAGGAAACAACTGGAGGTGGAAGGCAATTCTGTGAACAATATGAGGAAGTAAAGTTGACCTCTTTCTTTAGCCAGTTTATGACCGGTTGGTGTGCTTGTAGCCAGGGAAGACCCAGGATGATGGGAAACAGTGGGGAAGGAATGAGGTCCAGACGTAGAAATTCCTGGTGGCCGGAGTCGGTGGTGGCACGAATAGGTGCGGTTTCTTGCGTGATAAGTCCAGATCGGGGTAGAGAACCGTCAGCTAAATGAATTTGAAGAGGATGGTTTTTATTGCGAAGGGGTACATGAAGTTTTTGAGCCAATGTAGCGTCCAAGAAACAGCTGCATGCCCCGGAATCAACTATGGCCGGTAGACGAGTTGCCCCTTCCGGTAACTGCAAGGAAATGAAAAGAACAACGTGAGCCTGAGAAAGGTTTGCAATATTGTAGCTGAGAGTAGGTTGTAGTTTGGACTTACGAGGCCTTGTTGGACAGGAGTGAATGAAATGACCGGCTTCTCCGCAGTACAGACATAAGTTGTTTTGACGTCTCCGCAATCTCTCCTCGGAGGTAAGTGGGGCTCGGACCAATCCAACTTGCATAGGTTCAGGATCCGGGAGGTTTATGTTTTGAGGAGCTGCAGGTGGCTGTGGAGCCGGAGTGGGCCTTGGATGGGCCCAGGTAGAGCGTGGAACTTGATATCGTTCAGAACGACGTTCCCTCAGGCGTCGATCCAGCTGCGTGGCAGTTTGAATCAGGTCTTCAAGAGTGGCCGGGACTTCTGTCCGAGCCAGTTCGTCCTTAAGAGACTCAGACAAGCCTTGGCGAAACTGGTATTTTAGCGCAGCCTCATTCCAGCCTGTGTCGGCTGACCATTTTCGGAACTCGGCTGTATAGTCCTCGATAGGCCTTCTACCTTGGGTAAGGTTATGGAGAATAGTTTCGGCAGTGGCCGTACGCTGTGGGTCATCATACAACTTCGCCATGTGTTCAAAAAAGGTGTCTATTGTGTTTAGGATTGGGCTCTGTTGCTCCATTAGAGTGTGAGCCCAGGCTTGTGGTTCTTCCGAGAGAAGAGAAATGACGAAACCCACTTTCACAGTCTCTGAACAAAAGGTTCTGGGCTGAAGAGATAAATATAAGGAGCAAGCATTTTTAAACGCCCAGTATTTCTGGCGCTCACCTGAAAAACGTTCCGGGATAGGCACACGTGGTTCCGGGTGGGTCACCATTATGGCCGAGCTAGAGGCGACTTGAGGTGCTGCAGCTCCAGAGGATGGTGGTGCAGGTGGAGATGAGGGTCCAGGAATCGCGGCCAGCTGTTGGAGACGGCCATCTATTTGGAGGTAGCCATCTTGAAGCTTTTGAACTGCGTCAGTAAGAGCGGACACTTGCAGGCAGAGTGTTTCAAATGGTGAGCGCGCCGACGTGCACGCCTCCTCCCGGGACCAATCACAGACCTGACAGGCCTATTTAAACCAGCCCCTGTCTTTGCACAGGTTGCTGGTTTATCGTCAGCTCTGAGTAAAGTTTTGACACTTTGACTTGTGCCCTTTGACCTGGATTTACCTCCCGACTCAGCTCTCGCCTGGAAACCTGACCTCGGCCTGTTTGTGGACTCTGCTGCCTTCTTGAACCCTTTTGACCTCGGACCGTGACCTGGATTTGCCTCTGTCTCCTGCCCTTGAACTTCGGCTTACATACCTGGACTTGTCTTAGCACTACCCGGAACCCGGACTTTTTACCTGTACCCCGGATCTGCTTCCATTCGTCTGTTGGCTTTTGAACTGTGCCCTGGGACTTTACCACCTTCATCTGCCTTGGTGACCCTCCAGCACCTGCCGCACATCTCAGCCTCTGACCTCCAGTACCTGCATCCCATCTACCTACTCCCCCGGTACCGGTACCTCCTTGTGCCTCTGCCTCCTGTCTCAAATTCCAGGGGGCAGGTGCGCTTGGTCGTAAAGGTGAGCCATCCTCAGCATCTCGGCCTCGGTAAGTACTTGTGTTTCTGACAGTATAAACCAGCCACCTGTGCAAAGACAGGGGCTGGTTTAAATAGGCCTGTCAGGTCTGTGATTGGTCCCGGGAGGAGGCGTGCACGTCGGCGCGCTCGTGCACGCGCCGTGCCGCTGCGCCACGCACGCGCGCGCGCCCCAGGTGCGCGGGCACGCGCCGTGACGCGATTCTAACGTGCCTGTGCACGGATTGAGTGCTGTGAGCGCTGGGACCCTGACACTGGTGTTATCCGGACTAGACCATCGGTCTATGAAAGCTCGTAAGACCCCCCGCCATATGGTGAGATGAGGGTCCATCTTATCCGGTAAGGGTACCCATCCACTTGTATTTGTGTAAAGTGTGAAGACTACTTCCTGAACCATATACTGCATTCAAGTTGACCCTAAAGGAAGACATGTGTGTCACTCCTATTAAATGTTGGGACTGAAATTCTCACAGGTCTGATGACCCCAGTGGACTTTGTGCCATTAGATACTCTCATATCGCATGGTTTTGTCACAAGTTACATGATTTGTTTTTTGTGCTATTATTTGCTCACAGTTTGTAAGATTCTGTCACTTACTTATATCAAGTCACTGATCACTGATTTTGTCACTTACCTATAGTGGTTGCCTTCCTATTACCTGTCCTGATTAATGGGTTTGAATACTCAAGAGTCTTAAGGACAAACATAGAGGCCACCCAAAGGTTATTAATTTTGAAATTGAATTTTTTCACTTCTAAAGTTTCCTCTGATTAGTATGGTCTGAATACCTACTTCTTATACCACATGGGGACACCCTGTAGGGGATTCCTGTACTAGCGCTACACTTTTCACTTATTTTTACCACAAATATCCATTTTGTTGTGTTAGCTGCTTGATTTCTATTTTTTGTTTTAGTTAGCGCAATATATCACTACACTATTTCTTTCACCACCAGATAAAGAGCCATGCTGCCCAGTGCCACCAGATAGAGAGCCATGCTGCCCAGCGCCACCAGAGAGCGAGAGAGACACGCTTCCCAGCGCCACCAGAGAGACAGCTACGCTACCCAGCATCACCAGAGAGAGAGCCTGTCGGCCATAACCCATTACTTGTCCTAGGGAATGTACGCCTGCAGTCTCTTACCATGACAATGTGATAATGACTTTGTCGAAAAGAGGTGGCGCATGGGTGACCCTAAAATGATGCCCCCCATGAAAAAAGTTCTGCGGACGCCCGTAAAATGTAGGGGGCATTTTTCCGAGAAGATCACAATGTTTACTCCCCTGCGCTGTGCAGTAGGTCCTCCTAACGTGTTATCCGTTTTACTCCTGTTAGGTGAAGGAGTGGATTATGGACACCTCGCTGCCCTCTAAAGACTGGAGGAGACCAAAGTCACTAGAAGAGAAAAGAGAAGCGCGTGGGCCTAGTGCGTTATCCTTGATAAATGATTTTATTAGGTAAGAAGAAGGTGAATGTACAAACCAGTACTTGTGTCAGGGTTCAAACATAAAAATAATCCGCTCATATCCATGTGGGAAGATCCATTATACTTGTAGAGACATCGGCTAACGTGTTTCGACTAACCCTCTTCCTCAGAGACTTGTCTAGGTGTACAGGTAAGGAAATTAGCAGGTTTATGATCTAATAGTCTCATCCAGTGCTGCTTTCCCTGGAAGCCTCTGGTCCTTCCCGGCATTAGGCCCACATGCCTTTGGTTTTTTCTTATATATTAGGGGACATTTTTCCCACTAACCCCCCCCCCCCTGAAATGCTTTCAGCATGGGTACCCCGAGATCTGAAGTTTATTTCCAGGGTTACTCTGGGGTTAAAGGGTTAAGAAAGAGTAATACAGAGAGATAGGGGAGAGAGAGAGTAAGAATGGAAGGGGAATGCAAAGAGGGAAGGGGGTGGGAAGACCAACCTGCAAAACTAACGACATAATCCGACATAATCCAATAAAATCATCCGCTTACATCCATGTGGGAAGATCCACTATACTTCTAGACACATCGGCTAACGCCTTTCGACTAACTCTTCTTCAGAGCCTCATCTAGATGTATGGGTAAGGAACCTAGCAGGTTCCTTACCCATATTAGTGTCATCCAGGGCCAGATTAAGAACATCATGGGCCTGGTGCTGAGGATTTTGGTGGGGCCTTTTATAAATAATAAATAAATGCGTGGGAATCACAGGGCAGCAATGGAGGGCCCAGTCTGGAAATGTAAGTGGCATAACCTACCCCAGGGCCTCTAAAAAGTAGTAATGTCAGGAAAGTTTACTACCGCTTTAATATCACAGGATTCCAGAAACCTCTCATGGGGCCCCCTACTGACCCAGTGGCCCTTGGGCAGTGCATACGTGCATTGTTGCCAACATTTAACAAATATTTTCAGGGACACTTTTTCACAAGTGCTGTATTTAGAGTAGCCGAGATCCCCGATGTTCCTCTGTACATCACAGTAGTAATCACAAAATTAAATGAGTTCTAATAACAGAACAAATATGAGAACTGGGATTTCCTTTAGTTGAACTAACAAAAGTGTCTCCATTCTAGAGCTGGTAACATTGAGGGGATTCAGTATCATTTTAACCCCTTGCTTACCGGGCACATAAACCCCCTTCGTGCCCAGGCGAAATTTCAGCTTCCGGCACTGCGTCGCTTTAACTGACAATTGCGCGGTCGTGCGACGTGGCACCCAAACAAAATTGACGTCCCTTTTTTCCCCACAAATAGAGCTTTCTTTTGGTGGTATTTGATCGCCCGTGCGGTTTTTATTTTTTGCGTTATAATGAAAAAAAGAGCGACAATTTAAAAATATATATATATTTTTTACTTGTTGCTATAATAAATATCCCATTTTTTTTTTTTTATATATTTTTTTTTTCTCAGTTAAGGCCGATACGTATTCTTCTACGTATTTTTGTAAAAAAAAAAAAAAAAAAAATCACAATAAGTGACTGCTTTGCGCAAAAGTTATAGCACCTACAAAATAGGGGACATAATTATGATTTTTTTTTTTATATTTTTTTTTACTAGTAATGGCGGCGATCTGCGATTTTTATTGGGACTGCGATATTGCGACGGACACATCGGACACTTTTGACACATTTTTGGCGCCATTCACATTTATACAGCGACCAGTGCTATAAAAATGCACTAATTACTGTATAAATGTGACTGGCATTGAAGGGGTTAACACTAGGGGGTGAGGAAGGGGTTAAATGTATTGCCTGGGTGTGTTCTAACTGTATAGGGGGAGGGGGGTGACTGGGGGAGGTGACCGATGCTGTCTCCCTATGTACAAGAGAAACAGCATCTGTCACCTCACTGACAGGACATGGAGCTGTGTGTTTACACTCAGAGCTCCACGTCCCTGCTGTCTCACCGACGATCGCGTGTACCTGACGGACATCGCGGCCGCCGGGTACACGCATCGGATCCTCGGTGATGCGTCGGGACTGTTTTTCCCCGCCGCGCGCCACCCTGTGGCGCGCGCGGGGAATTACAAGCAAATCACGTCCAAAGACGTGACCCCGGCGCCTCAAGTCCGCGCTGTTCACGTCTTTGGACGTGACGCGGTATTGAACTGGTTAAAGAACTGTTTTTGTGGCTAAGCGACATAGGGGAGGAGTACGGACGGTATATATGTAGGAAGTATGTGCAGGTGAGTGAGAGGAATGTGGAGGGTCTAACATTGGGCACTATGTACAGGAGAAGAGAGCAAAGGGTACGGAAAAAGCCACAATGTACAGGAGAGGAGTGTGGAGGGTATGATAGTGGGCACTATGTACAGGAGAGGAGTGTGGAGAGTATGACAGTGGGCACTATGTACAGGAGAGGAGTGTGGAGGGTATGACAGTGGGCAGTATGTACAGGAGAGGAGTGTGGAGGGTATGACAGTGGGCAGTATGTACAGGAGAGGAGTGTGGACGGTATGACAGTGGGCACTATGTACAGGAGAGGAGTGTGGAGGGTATGACAGTGGGCACTATGTACAGGAGAGGAGTGTGGAGGGTATGACAGTGGGCACTATGTACAGGAGAGGAGTGTGGGGGGTATGACAGTGGGCAGTATGTACAGGAGAGGAGTGTGGAGGGTATGACAGTGGGCAGTATGTACAGGAGAGGAGTGTGGAGGGTATGACAGTGGGCAGTATGTACAGGAGAGGAGTGTGGACGGTATGACAGTGGGCACTATGTACAGGAGAGGAGTGTGGAGAGTATGACAGTGGGCACTATATATAGGAGAGGAGTGTGGAGAGTATGATAGTGGGCGGTATGTACAGGAGAGGAGTGTGGAGGGTATGACAGTGGGCACTATGTACAGGAGAGGAGTGTGGACGGTATGACAGTGGGCACTATGTACAGGAGAGGAGTGTGGAGGGTATGACAGTGGGCACTATGTACAGGAGAGGAGTGTGGAGAGTATGACAGTGGGCACTATGTACAGGAGAGGAGTGTGGAGGGTATGACAGTGGGCACTATGTACAGGAGAGGAGTGTGGGGGGTATGACAGTGGGCAGTATGTACAGGAGAGGAGTGTGGAGGGTATGACAGTGGGCAGTATGTACAGGAGAGGAGTGTGGAGGGTATGACAGTGGGCAGTATGTACAGGAGAGGCGTGTGGACGGTATGACAGTGGGCACTATGTACAGGAGAGGAGTGTGGAGAGTATGACAGTGGGCACTATATATAGGAGAGGAGTGTGGAGAGTATGATAGTGGGCGGTATGTACAGGAGAGGAGTGTGGAGGGTATGACAGTGGGCACCAGTGGCGGCCCGCCCATATGGGCGCACGGGCGCCGCCCCCCCTCCCGCAGTCACAAAAAAAAAAAAGAATTAAAAAAAAAAAAAAAACGGGCCCTTTAAGAACTTTTATTCGGCTAAAATGTCATTTTGACATTTTAGCCGAAGTTCTGGCGGCCGTCTATAGAGGGCGCTGCAGCGCCACCCCCTCTCGCAAGTAACACACGTTCAATGCTATGCATTGGACGTGTGTTACTGTTGCCAGCTGCCTGGTCTATTCGTATAACCGGACATGGGACGCCGGTTACCCGAATAGCGACAGCTGGTTGGCTGAGGGGAACTGCCTATCAAAGCCAGTGGCTCTGATAGGCTTTTCCAGTCCCGCCCTCCGGCTCTCGGAAGTCTATGCTCGGAGCGCAGACAATCTGCGGTCCTTGCATTAGACTGACAGCCGTTTCAGCCAATCAGGTTCCCGGATTCTGGCTTTCAGGAACCTGATTGGCTGAAGCTTCTCCAGGGCGGAAGAAGACATCGAGGGAGGACATGGAAGCGTCAGGTAAGTGATTTTTTTACAGGGAAAGGGGCAGCATGGGGCACAGTGGCAGCATGGGGCACAGTGGCAGCATGGGGCACAGTGGCATCATGGGGCACAGTAGAAGCATGGGGCACAGTGGCATCATGGGGCACAGAGGCAACAATGAGCACAGGCCGGGCACAGTGGTGACAATTGATGGCACAGTGACTGAATATGATGGCATGGCAGAGAGGTGACAATTGATGGCACAGTGACTGCATTTGATGGCATGGCAGAGAGGTGACAATTGATGGCACAGTGACTGCGTTTGATGGCATGGCACAGTGGTGACAATTGATGGCACAGTGGTGGCGTTTGATGGCATGGCACAGTGGTGACAATTGATTGCACAGTGACTGCATTTGATGGCATGGCACAGTGGTGACAATTGATGGCACAGTGGTGGCGTTTGATGGCATGGCACAATTAGTGACACAAGTGGTGACAATTGATGGCACAGTGACTGCAAATGATGGCATGGCACATTGGTGACAATTGATGGCACAGTGACTGCATATGATGGCATGGCACATTGGTGACAATTGATGGGCACAGTAGCTGCATTTGATGGCATGGCACAGTGGTGACAATTGATGGCACAGTGGCTGCATTTGGTGGCATGGCACAGTGGCTGCATGTGATGGGCACAGTGAGGCTGCAATATTTTTTTTTTCGTTTGCGCCCCCCAAAAATTTTGAGCACCAGCCGCCACTGGTGGGCACTATGTACAGGAGAGGAGTGTGGAGGGTATGACAGTGGGCACTATATATAGGAGAGGAGTGTGGACAGTATGACAGTGGGCACTATGTACAGGAGAGGAGTGTGGAGGGTATGACAGTGGACACTATATATAGGAGAGGAGTGTGGAGAGTATGATAGTGGGCGGTATGTACAGGAGAGGAGTGTGGAGGGTATGACAGTGGGCACTATGTACAGGAGAGGAGTGTGGAGAGTATGACAGTGGGCACTAAATATAGGAGAGGAGTGTGGACGGTATGACAGTGGGCATTATGTACAGGAGAGGAGTGTGGGGGGTATGACAGTGGGCACTATATATAGGAGAGGAGTGTGGATGGTATGACAGTGGGCACTATGTACAGGAGAGGAGTGTGGAGAGTATGACAGTGGGCACTAAATATAGGAGAGGAGTGTGGACGGTATGACAGTGGGCATTATGTACAGGAGAGGAGTGTGGGGGGTATGACAGTGGGCACTATGTACAGGAGAGGAGTGTGGGGGGTATGACAGTGGGCACTATGTACAGGAGAGAAGTGTGGGGGGTATGACAGTGGGCACTATGTACAGGAGAGAAGTGTGGAGAGTAAGCTGGTAAGATGGCTCAGCAGGCTAATGCTCTGTTGCAGCAATCTGTGATCACCTGAGCCCTCAGGGTCACAGGTTCGATCCCGGCGGGGTCCACTCAGCCTTCAATCCTTCCGAGGTCGGTAAAATGAGTACCATTGATTTGGGTAATAGTGACTATGTTACTATATAAGCGCCTCGAGACCCGATGAGCTACAGCTTCGGCTGTGGCTTCAGAAGCTTGCCTGGCAAGAAGCTCGCCTGGCTTCATAGCTTGCCTGGCAAGTTAGGGTAAGACAGCGCTATATAAGACTTGCATTATTATTATTATTATTAGTATGACAGTGGGCACTAAATATAGGAGAGGAGTGTGGACGGTATGACAGTGGGCACTATGTACAGGAGAGGAGTGTGGAGAGTATGACAGTGGGCACTATATATAGGAGAGGAGTGTGGATGGTATGACAGTGGGCACTATGTACAGGAGAGGAGTGTGGAGAGTATGACAGTGGGCACTAAATATAGGAGAGGAGTGTGGAGGGTATGACAGTGGGCATTATGTACAGGAGAGGAGTGTGGGGGGTATGTACAGGAGAGAAGTGTGGGGGGTATGACAGTGGGCACTATGTACAGGAGAGAAGTGTGGAGAGTATGACAGTGGGCACTAAATATAGGAGAGGAGTGTGGACGGTATGACAGTGGGCACTATGTACAGGAGAGGAGTGTGGAGAGTATGACAGTGGGCACTATATATAGGAGAGGAGTGTGGATGGTATGACAGTGGGCACTATGTACAGGAGAGGAGTGTGGATGGTATGACAGTGGGCACTATGTACAGGAGAGGAGTGTGGAGAGTATGACAGTGGGCACTATGTACAGGAGAGGAGTGTGGATGGTATGACAGTGGGCACTATGTACAGGAGAGGAGTGTGGATGGTATGACAGTGGGCACTATGTACAGGAGAGGAGTGTGGAGGGTATGACAGTGGGCACTATATATAGGAGAGGAGTGTGGAGAGTATGATAGTGGGCGGTATGTACAGGAGAGGAGTGTGGAGGGTATGACAGTGGGCACTATATATAGGAGAGGAGTGTGGAGAGTATGATAGTGGGCGGTATGTACAGGAGAGGAGTGTGGAGGGTATGACAGTGGGCACTATATATAGGAGAGGAGTGTGGACGGTGTAACGGAACTATGTATTCTGCCTGTACATCTATAATAATCATGCAGTGGGACATACAAGGAACCGAAGGACGTGTTACAATAGGATGAATGATATCTGGGACTACCTGAGATATGGATTATCCACATTATATCCTGAGATATCTGGAGGCCTGTTTTGGATTTGTTGGTTCTGAATTTAGAAGGTTAATTGTAGAGTGACTCTTTCACTGTTGAACTCTAAATGTCTCTTCTCTCTTTTGTGTATTGTATTACAAATTAACAGTCTCCTGTCTGTGTATTGAATTAGCATGTCATTTGTGTTCAGAAGAACTTGTCAGGCTTTGCGGTGCCGAAATGCTTATCCATTGATGGGGTTATCTGTGATTGAAGTCTATTGAGAAAGAAATGTGGTTTCTTTTGGCCTGGTGACAGTGTGTCTAACTTGGGGCCCCCCTGTGGAGGGAGGGGGCGGAGACTTTCATTGTTCCTTGAGCACTCACCAGTTTGTAACTAAGATATAAACTAAGAAATGTACCATTAAAGTGTGTGACTTGACCCTTCCAAACGTAGCACCGTCTCGTTTATGGAAGGGAATGCGATGGGAATTATTCTGTGCCTCTTACAACTGGACCTGACTCTCCCTTTGACTCTCGTGGATGGGCTTATACTGGACTTACTTATATAGCAACTTGCCAGGGAAAAGGACGTCACCAACGGCTCATACCCTCTCCCTACTTGGGTCGCCGTTACAGACGGTATGACAGTGGGCACTATGTACAGGAGAGGAGTGTGGGGGGTATGACAGTGGGCACTATGTACAGGAGAGGAGTGTGGGGGGTATGACAGTGGTCACTATGTACAGGAGAGGAGTGTGGGGGGGTATGACAGTGGGCACTAAATATAGGAGAGGAGTGTGGACGGTATGACAGCAGGCACTATGTACAGGAGAGGAGTGTGGAGAGTATGACAGTGGTCACTATGTACAGGAGAGGAGTGTGGAGAGTATGACAGTGGGCACTATATATAGGAGAGGAGTGTGGAGAGTATGATAGTGGGCGGTATGTACAGGAGAGGAGTGTGGAGGGTATGATAGTGAGCAGTATGTACAGGAGAGGAGTGTGGAGGGTATGACAGTGGGCACTATGTACAGGAGAGGAGTGTGGAGGGTATGATAGTGAGCAGTATGTACAGGAGAGGAGTGTGGAGGGTATGACAGTGGGCACTATGTACAGGAGAGGAGTGTGGAGGGTATGACAGTGGGCAGTATGTACAGGAGAGGAGTGTGGAGGGTATGACAGTGGGCACTATGTACAGGAGAGGAGTGTGGAGGGTATGACAGTGGGCACTATATATAGGAGAGGAGTGTGGAGGGTATGACAGTGGGCACTATGTACAGGAGAGGAGTGTGGAGGGTATGACAGTGGGCACTATATATAGGAGAGGAGTGTGGAGGGTATGACAGTGGGCACAATGTATAGGAGTGGAAGGATGATTAGGGACTGCGTAGTGGTTAAGCGGGTCATACATGAAATGAAATTACACCAATTATGCAGAGACCAGCCATAGTCGATCTATGTATGGGCTAGCTGGTTTTACACGAGTCAATCTATTAATCGACTTGAGTACAACCAGCCTGTTTTTCCAAAAACAATCAGTGCTGCCAGCTATAGATAGCAACACTGATCATTGTACTCACTGGCAGAACACAATAACACTACAGGAGTGATTCCCCATCCACAGGTCAGCAGGTGAGAGGGTGTGTGTGGGGGGGGAGGGGACAGGCTGGGGAGAGATACCAGTCAGTGGCTGGGTAGGCACTGGCTAGTATCAGAGCCAGATACACACAGGTTACATACATTGCGATCGTTCGAGCGAGAGCAATAATTCTAGCACTAGACTTCCTCTGTAACTCTAAACTTGTAACCTAAAAAATGTTTAAAGCATCGCTTAGGATACCAAAAAAAAAAAAAAAAAAAATCGTGCTAACTTTAGTGTTTTTTTTAATGTATGAAACAGTTTATTTCCAAAAAAAAAAAACATGTTTGAAAAATTGCTGCGCAAATACAGTACCGTGCTAGAGCTGCACAATTAATCGTTAAAATTGTGATCTCGATTCCCCTCCCCCCCTGACATCTCCAATGCAGAGTTTGCTGATTCTTTCATATAACAAGTGGAGAGACTTTCAGCTGTCAAAAGAAAATATCTGGACAGTCTGCCAAGTTCTTATCAGGAAACATTGTAACTAACACTTCCTTCTTATATCAAAGGGATAAACTTCTGTGTGTAAAGAAAATATCCAACTGTCTGCCAAGTTTGTAAACAACATGAAACATTGTAACCAACTTCCTTTTTAGATCAAACTTCTGTGTGTAAATGCAAGAAATGTAACCACTTAAAGTCCAACACTTGTTTAAGTTAAAAAGCAATATTTTTTGCTAGAAAATGACTTGGAACCGCCAAACATTATATATATATTAGCAGAGACAAAAATGGCAATTGCTGCAATATTTTATGTCACACTGCATTTGCCCACTTCATTGAATAATAAAAACCATAAAAACAAAACAGTAAAGTTGCCCATTTTTTTTTTTTTTCATTTTAATGTGAAAGATGATGTTATGCCGCACGAATCGTCATCTATCTTCTAAGCAAAAAAATTGCAGTTGTCGTTTTAGCCAGAATCGTGCAGCTCTATACCGTGCAAAATAAAAAGTTGCAAAGACCACCATAGAGTAATTTTCTAGCAAAAAACAAATGATGATTTTTTTCTCTCAGTCTGCTGCAGTGTGTCAGCTTGTATTTATAATGGCTGCTCTGTATGTAGCTTCTGACAGGCTGTGCAAGCAGGCCCGTATCTCCGGAACCATGAATGATAGCCATCCCATATTTTGACCGGTGGTGGGGTAGGTCTTCAACTGACTACCCCCAAAATGTGGGGTTTCTGTGACCTCTGGTCATCGAGCTACAACCCCCGAAGTCGATCTAAAAAAAAAAAAAAAAAAACTTTTTTTTTTTTTGGGGGGGCAAATGGGCCTATCTTGAGAAAGGGGCCTGGAGCTGCAGCTCCATCAGCCCCTCTGTTAATCCGGCCCTGGTGTCATCCAGTGCTGCGTTCCCTGGTAGCCTCTGGTCGTTTCCAGCACTTAGCCCACACGCCTTCTGTTTTCTCTTATATATTAGGGGACATTCACACTGACCCCCCCCCCCCATGAACCAACCTGCAAAACTAAAGACATAACCGATAGTTTGAGGAGAAGAAGACGGTATGGAGGAAGGGAGGAGAGGACGGTATGGAGGAGGGGAGGAGAGGACGGTATGGCGGAGGGGAGGAGAGGACGGTATGGAGGAGGGGAGGTGAGGACAGTATAGAGGAGGGGAGGAGAGGACGGTATGGAGGAGGGGAGGAGAGGACGGTATGGAGGAGGGGGGAGGAGAGGACGGTATGGAGGAGGGGGGAGGAGAGGACGGTATGGAGGAAAGGATGAGAGGACGGTATGGAGGAGGGGAGGAGAGGACAGTATGGAGCAGGGGAGGAGAGGATGGTATGAAGGAGGAGAGAGGAGAGGACGGTATGAAGGAGGAGGGAGGAGAGGACGGTATGGAGGAGAGGAGGAGAGGACGGTATGGAGGAAAGGACGGTATGGAGGAGGGGAGGGGAAGACGGTATGAAGAAGGAGGGGAGGAGAGGACAATATGGAGAAGAGGAGGAGAGGACGGTATGGAAGAGAGGACGGTATGGAAGAGGGGAGGGTATGGAGGAGGGGAGGAGAGGACGGTATGCAGGAGAGGAGGAGAGGACGGTATGGAGGAAAGGACGGTATGGAGGAGAAGAGGAAAGGGCGGTATGGAGGAGGGGAGAAACGGACGGTATGGAGGAGAGGACGGTATGGAGGAGGGAAGGAGAGGACAGTATGGAGGAGGGAAGGAGAGGACGGTATGGAAGAGGGGAGGAGAGGACAGTATGGAGAAGGGGAGGAGAGGATGATATGGAGGAGGGGAGGAGAGGACAGTATGGAGGAGAGAAGGAAAGGACGGTATGGAGGAGAGGAGGAAAGTGCGGTATGGAGGAGGGAAGGAGAGGACGGTATGGAGGAGGGAAGGTGAGGACGGTATGGAGGAGGGAAGGAGAGGAAGGTATGGAGGAGGGAAGGAGAGGAAGGTATGGAGGAGGGGAGGAGGAGGACAGTATGGAGAAGGGGAGGAGAGGATGATATGGAAGAGGGAAGGAGAGGACAGTTTGGAGGAGGGGAGGAGAGGACGGTATGGAGGAGGGGGAGGAGAGGACGGTATGGAGCATGGGGGAGGAGAGGACGGTATAGAGGAGGGGAGGAGAGGATGGTATGGAGGAGGGGAGGAGAGGACGGTATGGAGGAGGGGACGGTATGGAGGAGGGGACGGTATGGAGGAGGGGAGGAGAGGACGGTATGGAGGGGAGGACGGTATGGAGGAGAGGACGGTATAGAGGAGGGGAGGAGAGCAGAGTATGGAGGAGAGGACGGTATGGAGGAGGGGGGAGGAGAGGACAGTATGGAGGAGAGGAGGAGAGGACGTATGGAGGAGGGGAAGAGAGGAGGGTATGTAGGACGGGAGGACAGGACTGTATGGAGGAGAGGAGGAGGGGATGGTATGGAGGAGAGGAGGGTATGGAGGAAGGGAGAACAGGACTGCATGGAGGAGGGGAGGAGAGGATGGTATGGAGGAGAGGAGGGTATGGAGGAAGGGAGAACAGGACTGTATGGAGGAGGGGAGGAGAGGATGGTATGGAAGAGGGGAGAACAGGACGGTATGGAGGAGAGGAGGGGAGGAAGGTATGGAGGAGAGGACGGTATGGAGGAGAGGACGGTATGGAGGAGGGGGAGGAGAGGACGGTATGGAGGAGGGGGAGGAGAGGACGGTATGGAGCATGGGGGAGGAGAGGACGGTATGGAGCATGGGGGAGGAGAGGACGGTATAGAGGAGGGGAGGAGAGGACGGTATAGAGGAGGGGAGGAGCGGATGGTATGGAGAAGAGGACAGTATAGAGGAGGGGAGGAGAGGATGGTATGGAGGATGGGAAGAGAGGACGGTATGGAGGAGCGGAGGAGAGGACGGTATGGAGGAGAGGACTGTATGGAGGAGAGGACGGTATGGAGGAGGGGAGGAGAGCACGGTATGGAGGAGAGGACGGTATGGAGGAGGGGGGAGGAGAGGACAGTATGGAGGAGGGGAGGAGAGGACGGTATGGAGGAGAGGAGGAGAGGACGGTATGGAGGAGGGGAGGAGAGCACGGTATGGAGGAGAGGACGGTATGGAGGAGGGGAGAGGAGAGGACGGTATGGAGGAGGGGAGGAGAGGACGGTATGTAGGAAGGGAGGACAGGACTGTATGGAGGAGGGGAGGAGAGGATGGTATGGAGCATGGGGGAGGAGAGGATGGTATGGAAGAGGGGAGGAGAGGACGGTATGGAGGAGAGGAGGGTATGGAGGAGAGGAGGAGAGGACGGTATGGAGGAGAGGAGGAGAGGACGGTATGGAGGAGAGGAGGAGAGGACGGTATGGAGGAGGAAGGACAGGACGATATGGAGGAGGGAAGGAGAGGACTGTATGGAGGAGGGGAAGGAGAGGACTGTATGGAGGAGGGGAGGAGAGGACGGTATGGAGGAGAGGACGGTATGGAGGAGGGGAGGAGAGGACGGTATGGAGGAGGGGAGGAGAGGATGGTATGGAAGAGGGGAGGAGAGGAGGGTATGGAGGAGGGGGGAGGAGAGGACAGTATGGAGGAGGGGAGGAGAGGACAGTATGGAGGAGGGACAGAGGAGAGGAGGAGAGGACAGTATGGAGTAGGGGGGAGGAGAGGGTATGGAGGAGAGGACAGTATGGAGTAGGGGGAGGAGAGGACAGTATGGAGTAGGGGGGAGGAGAGGACAGTATGGAGTAGGGGGGAGGAGAGGACAGTATGGAGTAGGGGGGAGGAGAGGACAGTATGGAGGAGGGGAGGAGAGGACAGTATGGAGGAGGGGGGAGGAGAGGACGGTATGGAGGAGAGGACAGTATGGAGTAGGGGGGAGGAGAGGACAGTATGGAGGAGGGGAGGAGAGGAGTAGGGGGGAGGAGAGGACAGTATGGAGTAGGGGGGAGGAGAGGACAGTATGGAGTAGGGGGGAGGAGAGGACAGTATGGAGTAGGGGGGAGGAGAGGACAGTATGGAGGAGGGAGGGAGGGAGGAGGGGAGGAGAGGAGGAGAGGACAGTATGGAGTAGGGGAGGAGAGGGTATGGAGGAGAGGACAGTATGGAGTAGGGGGGAGGAGAGGACAGTATGGAGTAGGGGGGAGGAGAGGACAGTATGGAGTAGGGGGGAGGAGAGGACAGTATGGAGGAGGGGAGGAGAGGACAGTATGGAGGAGGGGAGGAGAGGAGGAGAGGACAGTATGGAGGAGGGGGGAGGAGAGGACAGTATGTAGGAAGGGAGGACAGGACTGTATGGAGGAGGGGAGGAGAGGATGGTATGGAGCATGGGGGAGGAGAGGATGGTATGAGGAGGGAAGGAGAGGAAGGAAGAGGGGAGGAGAGGACAGTATGGAGGAGAGGGTATGGAGGAGAGGGAGGGTATGGAGGAGAGGAGGTATGGAGGAGAGGAGGGTATGGAGGAGAGGAGGAGAGGACGGTATGGAGGAGAGGAGGAGAGGACGGTATGGAGGAGAGGAGGAGAGGACGGTATGGAGGAGGAAAGGACAGTATGGAGTAGGGGGAGGAGAGGACGATATGGAGGAGGGAAGGAGAGGACTGTATGGAGGAGGGGAAGGAGAGGACTGTATGGAGGAGGGGAGGAGAGGACAGTATGGAGTAGGGGGGAGGAGAGGGTATGGAGGAGAGGACAGTATGGAGGAGGGGAGGAGAGGGTATGGAGGAGGGGAGGAGAGGACAGTATGGAGTAGGGGGAGGAGAGGGTATGGAGGAGGGGAGGAGAGGATAGGGGGGAGGAGAGGGTATGGAAGAGGGGAGGAGAGGAGGGTATGGAGGAGGGGGGAGGAGAGGACAGTATGGAGGAGGGGAGGAGAGGACAGTATGGAGGAGGGGAGGAGAGGAGGAGAGGACGGTATGGAGGAGAGGACAGTATGGAGTAGGGGGGAGGAGAGGACAGTATGGAGTAGGGGGAGGAGAGGACAGTATGGATGAGGGGAGGAGAGGAGGAGAGGAGTATGGAGTAGGGGGGAGGAGAGGACAGTATGGAGTAGGGGGGAGGAGAGGACAGTATGGAGTAGGGGGGAGGAGAGGACAGTATGGAGGAGGGGAGGAGAGGACAGTATGGAGGAGGGGAGGAGAGGAGGAGAGGACAGTATGGAGGAGGGGGGAGGAGAGGACAGTATGGAGTAGGGGGGAGGAGAGGACAGTATGGAGTAGGGGGGAGGAGAGGACAGTATGGAGTAGGGGGGAGGAGAGGACAGTATGGAGTAGGGGGGAGGAGAGGACAGTATGGAGGAGGGGAGGAGAGGAGGAGAGGACGGTATGGAGGAGAGGACAGTATGGAGTAGGGGGGAGGAGAGGACAGTATGGAGTAGGGGGGAGGAGAGGACAGTATGGAGGAGGGGAGGAGAGGACAGTATGGAGGAGGGGGGAGGAGGGGAGGAGAGGAGGAGAGGACAGTATGGAGTAGGGGGGAGGAGAGGACTGACAGACCTGCACGATAAGAGACACACAGGGAGAGATTTCACAGATCTGCAGAAAGAGAGGGGGACATCTGGAGGCATGGAGACAGCTGGTACCAGCGATGCTCTCTCCTCCGTCTCCATGGTAACCTCTAGCATCTTACAAGGAGACAGCAAAGGGAGAGAAAGGAGAGACGAAGGAGCGGCACAGAAAAGAGACTTGTAAAGTGCAATGTAGAGGGAGAGAGCCATTGAGACAATGGTAGGGAAGGAGGTGACATGGGAAAGGGGAAGTGGGGGGGGGGGGTGACAGACAAGACAGACGTCCCTGAGTCATTGAGAGAAAAGTGGTGAACAGACAGGGAGGAGAGGAGACACGTTCTGGTGTTCTGTACAGCCTGTTCCCTCCAAGCATGCAATAACTTGCAGACCATCGCCACCACGTTTAACCCTTGTTTTTCCCCCGCGATCTATCCTCGTTATCCTCCCATTGGAGCAGAGCTTTGCTCAGTGAACCTGCTGTGCATCCAACTCCTTCCCTCATCTTCTGGAGAGGCTGAGCAGCACTCAGGTACCCAACCCCAAGACACTGCAGAGCGTTGCATGTTGCATGCAACAGTGGACAAGGAAGGGTAAAGAGCAGAAGAGAAAGGTGGAGACAGTCTGCGAGGGAGGGAGAGAGATAATAAGAGTGGATGGAGGGGGGGGGGGGGAGGAAGAGAGTGAAAGTGGGAGAAGGAGGGAGAGCGCTCACTGATCCAGCCAGACACACTCCAGAGAAGCGTCACCCTCATCTGCACCTCCCCCCCCACAAAAAAATCCAGCCTGCACCCCCAAAACTGAGGTCAGAGCAGTGTGCATGAGCCCCTGGGGGCGTTGAGTCTTTGCCTGTCTGCAGCTGTGACATTCGGCTCTTGTGTGTGTGGAGTGTGGCGGAGAATCATTTGTTTGTGTAGCGGCGGCAGAGGCATGCATCCACCTGTTGTGTGCAGCGGTGCAACAGCTGGGTGTAGCTGCATCATTCCTATGTGTGCGTATGTATGTGTGTGTGTGTGTATGTATGTATGTATGTATGTATATGTGTGTATGTATGTATGTATGTATATGTGTGTGTGTGTGTGTATGTATATGTGTGTGTGTGTGTGTATGTATGTATGTATGTGTGTATATGTGTGTGTATGTATGTATATGTATATGTATGTGTGTGTGTGTGTGTATGTATGTATGTATGTATGTATATGTGTGTATGTATCTATGTATGTATATGTGTGTGTGTGTGTGTGTGTATGTATATGTGTGTGTGTGTGTGTATGTATGTATGTGTGTATATGTGTGTGTATGTATGTATGTGTGTATATGTGTGTGTATGTATGTATATGTATGTGTGTGTGTGTGTGTATGTATGTATGTATGTATATGTGTATGTATGTATGTATGTATATGTGTGTGTGTGTGTGTGTGTAAGTATGTATGTATGTATATGTGTGTGTGTGTGTGTATGTATGTATATGTATGTGTATGTATGTATGTATATGTGTGTGTGTATGTGTGTATGTATGTATATGTGTGTGTGTGTATGTGTATGTGTATGTGTGTGTCACCCTGCCAGGGGGGCATCCTGTGTGGGTGTGTCGGCTCCGATGTACAAGTTTGTAGGTTGGGGGTTGGGGGGAGGGGGGGCTCATTTACTAAAGGTGGTGCAAAGAGCAGCAAGAAAGTGCAATAAGCCGCAGCAACTTGATGTGCATTTCCCCCGGGGGGCGATGAATTTCTATTGTACTTGCTTGACATTGCGATTTTCTTGGGGGGCTGTTGGCCGTTTTGAAAAGAGGGGGGGGTGGCACGGCGTGGAAGGCGCACCCAACCAATCAGATTTCATCTGGCGCCGGTTTAGTTCTAGCTAGAGAAGGATGGCCGAGGGCGGCTGCCGATTGGTCGCAATGGCCGTCTCCTTGTTTGGTCAGATGGTGCGAAGGGCAATGGTTTGTAAAGGGCACTAATTACGAAACGCGCTGAGCCAACGGTTGGCGCCATATGAAAAAAAAAATGTATATTAAAAAAATAATTGTGCAGAGACCATCGCAGTCAGGAGTAGTCCGGTCAGTGGGATTTTTTTTAAAGCTGCCCCCTGCACATTGTTTATGTTTTAATTAAGCAAACGGGAGATGACGTCACCAACCGGGCTCGTCCCAGCCAATCAGGAAGCGATTGTATGTTGGAGGACGCCGCTGCGACCCCCGTTCCCGGATGAGGCCGGCGCCAACTGGTGTCTGCTCGGTGTATAAACAGGCGTGCGGGACCGGGACCGGTGTGCATGTTTATGAAACGGGACGGGGCGGGGCTGGGCGGGACGGGACGGGCGGGACGGGGCAGGGCGGGACGGGACGGGGCGGGGCGGTCAGCTCCTCCCTTACAATGCCAATGGGTTGGATAATGATTGTATGCAAAATCCAACCAACGTTGGTCACTGAATGCTATGGGCATAGGCGTGCGCACAGGGTGTGGCGGGAGTGCCCACCCTAATCACCCCGTGCAGCACAGATCCCCCCTACTGCCCTGGTTCCCCCCTGATTAGTGGGGGAAGGTGACGGTAAATACGTAACTTTGGGGTGCACACCTATGGCTATGGGTTATTGCCCTTGGCTCACTGGTCTCTATGGGTTATTGCCCTTGGCTCACTGGTCTTTATGGATTATTGCACTTGGCTCACTGGTCTCTATGGGTTATTGCCCTTGGCTCACTGGTCTCTATGGATTATTGCACTTGGCTCACTGGTCTTTATGGATTATTGCACTTGGCTCACTGGTCCTCAATGGGTTATTGCACTTGGCTCACTGGTCTCTATGGGTTATTGCCCTTGGCTCACTGGTCTCTATGGGTTATTGCACTTTGCTCACTGGTCTCTATGGGTTATTGCACTTGGCTCACTGGTCTCTATGGATTATTGCCCTTGGCTCACTTGTCTCTATGGGTTATTGCACTTGGCTCACTGGTCTCTATGGGTTATTGCACTTGGCTCACTAGTCTCTATGGATTATTGCCCTTGGCTCACTGGTCTCTATGGGTTATTGCACTTGGCTCACTGGTCTCTATGGGTTATTGCCCTTGGCTCACTAGTCTCTATGGATTATTGCACTTGGCTCACTAGTCTCTATGGATTTTTGCCCTTGGCTCACTAGTCTCTATGGATTATTGCACTTGGCTCACTAGTCTCTATGGATTTTTGCCCTTGGCTCACTAGTCTCTATGGATTATTGCCCTTGGCTCACTGGTCTCTATGGGTTATTGCCCTTGGCTCACTGGTCTCTATGGGTTATTGCACTTGGCTCACTGGTCTCTATGGGTTATTGCACTTGGCTCACTGGTCTCTATGGGTTATTGCACTTTGCTCACTGGTCTCTATGGGTTATTGCACTTGGCTCACTGGTCTCTATGGGTTATTGCCCTTGGCTCACTGGTCTCTATGGGTTATTGCCCTTGGCTCACTGGTCTCTATGGGTTATTGCCCTTGGCTCACTGGTCTCTATGGGTTATTCCCCTTGGCTCACTGGTCTCTATGGGTTATTGCACTTGGCTCACTGGTCTCTATGGGTTATTGCACTTGGCTCACTGGTCTCTATGGGTTATTGCACTTGGCTCACTGGTCTCTATGGGTTATTGCACTTGGCTCACTGGTCTCTATGGGTTATTCCCCTTGGCTCACTGGTCTCTATGGGTTATTGCACTTGGCTCACTGGTCTCTATGGGTTATTGCACTTTGCTCACTGGTCTCTATGGGTTATTGCACTTGGCTCACTGGTCTCTATGGGTTATTGCCCTTGGCTCACTGGTCTCTATGGGTTATTGCCCTTGGCTCACTGGTCTCTATGGGTTATTGCCCTTGGCTCACTGGTCTCTATGGGTTATTCCCCTTGGCTCACTGGTCTCTATGGGTTATTGCACTTGGCTCACTGGTCTCTATGGGTTATTGCACTTGGCTCACTGGTCTCTATGGGTTATTGCCCTTGGCTCACTGGTCTCTATGGGTTATTGCACTTGGCTCACTGGTCTCTATGGGTTATTGCACTTGGCTTGCTGGTCTTTCTGCAGTCGCTCTGCATACATTGGACCGGATTCACAGACATCGGCGCACATTTATGCCGCCGTAGCATATCTCTTTTACGTTACGCCGGCGCAGCGCGGAGAGGGAAGCATGGAATTCACAAAGCAAATGCTCCCAACTCTGCGCCGGCGTAGCGTATATTTCGTAGGCGTAAGTGGAAGTGGGCGTGATCCATGCTAATGAACCGTGACCCCATGTAAATGATGTGCCGGGCGCCTGACAAGTACTTGAATCGAACTGCGCATGCGTCGAGACGTGGACGTACCCCCACAACCACGTCAGAACAACTGCCTAATATACGCCGGATCGCTGTGTACACCGTGAACGTAACCTACGCCCAGCGAGACCCACGCCGGCCCATATTCACAGACGTCCAACGTACAATACGTAGGCTTGTGTTCCCTGCTCCGTACCTTTGCACGGGTTGCGCCTCATCTATGGGGAATAACTTTACGCCGGACGTAAAACGTACGCAAACCGCGTATATCATGCGTCGGGTGGAAGTACGTTTGTGAATCGGCGTATCTCCCTCATTTGCATATTTGAATAGGAAATCAATGGGAGCGCCACATGCGTCCAACGTAAATATGCGCCCGCTCTACGCCGGTAAGTTACGTCGGTGGGATGAAGTCCGTTTTTAGGCGTATCTTAGTTTGTGGGTCCGGCGCACAGATACGACGGCGCATATTTGTACTTACGGGGCGTATCTGGAGATACAAGTGCTTTGTGAACCCGGACATATTTTGTAGAGGAGGATGGAGGATGGGGGATGGAGGATCGGGAATGGAGATGAAGGATCGAGGATGGAGATGGAGGATCGGGGATGGAGGATGGGGGATGGAGGATCGGGAATGGAGATGAAGGATCGAGGATGGAGATGAAGGATCGAGGATGGAGATGGGGGATGGAGATGGAGGATGGGGGATGGAGGATCGGGAATGGAGATGAAGGATCGAGGATGGAGATGGAGGATCGGGGATGGAGGTGGAAGATGGAGGATCGGGGATGGAGATGGAGGATCGTGGATGGAGGATCGGGGATGGAGGTTCGGGGATGGAGATGGAGGATCGGGGATGGAGGTGGAGGATTGGGGATGGAGGATGGTGGATGTAGGATGGAGATGGAGGATCGGGGATGGAGATGGAGGATCGTGGATGGAGGATGGAGGATCGGGAATGGAGATGAAGGATCGAGGATGGAGATGAAGGATCAGGGATGGAGGATGGGGGATGGAGATGGAGGATCGGGGATGGAGGTGGAGGATGGAGGATCGGGGATGGAGGATCGTGGATGGAGGATCGGGGATGGAGATGGAGGATCGGGGATGGAGGTGGAGGATGGGGGATGGAGGATCGTGGATGGAGGATCGTGGATGGAGATGGAGGATTGGGGATGGAGGATGGAGATGGAGGATTGGGGATGGAGATGGAGGATTGTGGATGGAGGATCGGGGATGGAGATGGAGGATTGGGGATGGAGGATGGTGGATGGAGGATGGAGATGGAGGATTGGGGATGGAGATGGAGGATCGTGGATGGAGGATCGGGGATGGAGATGGAGGATCGTGGATGGAGGATCGGGGATGGAGGTGGAGGATCGGGGATGGAGGATGGGGGATGGAGGATGGAGGATGGGGGATCGGGGATGGAGATGGAGGATTGGGGATGGAGGATGGGGAGGGAGGATCGGGAATGGAGATGGAGGATCGTGGATGGAGGATCGGGGATGGAGAAGGAGGATCGTGGATGGAGGATCGGGGGTGGAGATGGAGGATTGGGGATGGAGGATTGGGGATGGAGATGGAGGATCGGGATGGAGGATGGGGGATCGGGGATGGAGATGGAGGATCGGGGATGGAGGATCGGGGATGGAGGATCGTGGATGGAGGATCGTGGATGGAGATGGAGGATCGTGGATGGAGGATGGAGGATCGGGGATGGAGATGGAGGATTGGGGATGGAGGATCGGGGATGGAGATGGAGGATCGTGCATGGAGGATCGGGGATGGAGATGGAGGATTGGGGATGGAGGATCGGAGATGGAGGATCGTGGATGGAGGATCGGGGATGGAGGTGGAGGATCGGGATGGAGGATGGGGGATGGAGGATGGGGGATCGGGGATGGAGATAGAGGATTGGGGATCGGGGATGGAGGATCGGGGATGGAGATGGAGGATCGGGATGGAGGATGGGGGATGGAGGATGGGGGATCGGGGATGGAGATGGAGGATTGGGGATGGAGGATCGGGGAGGGAGGATCGGGGATGGAGATGGAGGATCGTGGATGGAGGATCGGGGATGGAGATGGAGGATCGTGGATGGAGGTGGAGGATCGGGGATGGAGGATGGAGATGGAGGATCGGGGTGGAGGATGGGGGATGGAGGAAGGAGGATGGGGGATCGGGGATAGAGATGGAGGATTGGGGATGGAGGATCGGGGATGGAGATGGAGGATCGTGGATGGAGGTGGAGGATCAGGGATGGAGATGGAGAATCGGGGATGGAGGATCGGGGATGGAGGATGGGGGATGGAGGATGGAGATGGAGGATCGGGGATGGAGGATGGGGGATGGAGGATGGGGGATGGAGGATCGGGGATGGAGGATGGGGGATGGAGATGGAGGATCGGGGATGGAGGATGGGGGATGGAGATGGAGGATCGGGGATGGAGGATGGGGGATGGAGATGGAGGATCGGGGATGGAGGATGGGGGATGGAGATGGAGGATCGGGGATGGAGGATCGGGGATGGAGGATGGGGGATGGAGATGGAGGATCGGGGATGGAGGATGGGCTCAGGGACAGGTAAAGTTGAGTTGAGTGCCATCTTGAGACAGAAGCAGGTGGAAGCAGCATGAGAGATGGAACAAGAGACTACGCATGATCCTAGAGACAGTTGCACCCATGAGCTCTGAAACAGTAAAACCCATGGGCCCATGGACAGTTGCACCCATGACCCCGGGATAGGGACAGTTGCACCCATGGGCTCGGGATAGGGACAGTTGCACCCATGGGCCCAGGATAGGGACAGTTGCACCCATGGGCCCAGGATAGGGACAGTTGCACCCATGGGCCCAGAAACAGTATCACCCAGGGCCGAGAGAAAGTGCACCTACAGACCATGGAGAGTTTTACCCATGTGCCTTAGAACAGGTGCACCCATGGCCCCAGGTAGAGTGTATCCGCAGCCTGGGGAGAGTTGCACTCACGGGACCTAGAACAGCTACACCCATGATCCTAGTAACAGTTGCACCCATGGGCCCTAAAACAGGTACACCCATGATTAGTGCCAATCCTGACCTCGCTGGGGCCCTAAGCGAAATGACACGTCACATTAAAGTTGAGAAGCGGGGGGAGGGGGTGTTCTGCTGTCGGAAATGACATCTTACATTAAAGTGAGAAGCGGGGGCGCCGACTTCTCACCTCTTCTCCCATGCAGCCAGTGAGTTGGGAAGTGGGGTGAGGGGCCAAAAATTACTTCTCACCAGGCGGGGCCTCTAGTAATTTGGGGGGCTCTCCGCAGCTTTACGGGGCCCTAATCGGCTTGCATAGCGAGCCTATAGGGCGGATTAGCCCTGCCCATGATCCTAGTAACAGTTGCACTCATGGGCCCCAGAACAGGTACACCCATGACCCTAGTAACTGTTGCACCCATGAGCTCTGGGACAGTTAAACCCATGGGTCCATGGACAGTTACTCCCAAGGACCCGGGGAGAGTGCACACATAGACCAGGGAGAGTTGCACCCATGGACTCAGGGATAGTTTTGTCTATGGGCTCAGGGACAGTTTCACCCATGGACCCAGGAACAGATGCACCCCTGCTGTTAAACACTGGGAACCCAAACAGGGAAAACGGCACCTATAGGCCCAAGAACAGTTGCGCCCTTGGCCCCCCAGGGAGAGAGTGTATCCACAGCCTAGGGAGAGTTGCACCCATAGGCCCAGAAACTGTATCACCCAGGGCCGAGAGAAAGTGCACCTATAGACCATGGACAGTTTTACCCATGTGCCTTAGAAACAGGTACACCCATGGCCCCAGGAAGAGTGTATCCGCAGCCTGGGGAGAGTTGCACCCATCGACTCTAGATCAGGTACACTCAGGATCCTAGTAACATTTGCACCCATGGGCTCCAGAACAGGTACACCCATGATCCTAGTAACAGTTGCACCCATGAGCTATGGGACAGTTAAACCCATGGGTCCATGGACAGTTACTCCCATGGACCAATGGAGAGTGCACACATAGACCACGGAGAGTTGCACCCATGGGCCCAGGAACAGGTAGACCCATGGACCCAGGAACCAGGGAAAACGGCACCCATAGGTTTCACCCACGTACTCAGGGACAGTTTCACCCATGGACCCAGGAACAGATGCACCCCTGCTGTTAAACACTGGAAATCCAACCAGGGAAAACGCCACCCATAGGCCCAAGAACAGTTGTGCCCTTGACCCCCAGGGAGAGAGTGTATCCACAGCCTAGGGAGAGTTGCACCCATGGGTTCAGGGACAGTTTCACCCATGGACCCAGGAACAGATGCACCCCTGCTGTTAAACACTGGAAATCCAACCAGGGAAAACGCCACTCATAGGCCCAAGAACAGTTGTGCCCTTGACCCCCAGGGAGAGAGTGTATCCACAGCCTAGGGAGAGTTGCACCCATGGGTTCAGGGACAGTTTCGTCCATGGGTTCAGGGACAGTTTCACCCATGGACCCAGGAACAGATTCACCCCTGCTGTTCCTGGGAACCCAACCAGATTTAATCTGAGATCTTTGCTCTGTTTTTCGGGACCCCTTGAATGTGTGCAGTTCATGAAGCCCAACATGGGGAACACATCATCCAATAACTGCACATAAAACATGTACTGACACGAAAGCCCCCTTACAGGTGTCAGGAGACGGTTTCTTGGCCCCCCTGCACTTGCAGAAAATACGGGGAGGGCTCTGCATGGCTGTGGGCTGGAGCTGGAAGCATCTTTTAGACAATAATATGCAATCAGGGAAGTGCAGGTTATTGTATGACTGTCTGAGTAACCGAATTCTCATCCTACAGGCAATGATCGGCTCGTCTTTGGGTTAACTCTCCGCCGCCCAAGATGAAGTGGTATGTACCGGGAATGGATGGGGGCAGAACTGTAACCAGGGGGGGGGGGGGGGGACGTGGGAAATCTTTTAGGAAGGGGGTATATGTAGCTGCCGAGTGTTTCCGACGACGGAGCTATTACATAAATATAAATAAGAGAAAGGATTTGGAGGAAGGGAACGATGAGAGCGTTACATAACTGTCTAGATAAATAATTACACAGATGTGGCAGCGCAGTTTTTGAAGGGTCAAAGTGAAGTAGAGGGGGGGGGGGGTAAAAATCTAAGGGGTGCGGTATTCGGGAGAGACAAGGTTTTTTTTTTTTTTTACAGAATGTTGTTTTCAGAATGTGTGTTGGTAAGGAAGCAATGTTAGAATGATTTACAATGCCAGACCGGGGGGGGGGGCAGTGTCACTGTATAGAATGTCTGTTTCCAGGGATGGTTAGAGTTTCCAGTTTGGATAAAATGGTCACTTTGTTGTAGAGTGATAGTTGAATGTCCTTCCTAGAACATAAAATATTGGAAGAAAGCAATGTAAGAGTGTTCAGTTCGGAGGCAAGCAATGTTGGTGTGTTTGGTATGGAAGAAAGCAATGCTATCATGTTCAGTTTATAGGTAAGCAATGTTAACAAGTTCATTTTTACTGGCAAGCAATGAGATGTTCAGAAGCAAGCAACGTTAGAATGTTCATTCCAGAGGCAGGCACGTTATCGTGTTTAGTCTAGAGGCAAGCAATGTTAGACTTCTTGGTTTATAAGATGGCAATGTTAGCAGAGGCAAGCAATGTAGGAGTTTCCAGTTCAGAGGAAAGCAATGTAGGAGTTTCCAGTTTAGAGGCAAACAATGTAGGAGTTTCCAGTTTAGAGGCAAGCAATGTAAGAGTTTCCAGTTTAGAGGCAAGCAATGTAGGAGTTTCCAGTTTAGAGGCAAGCAATGTAGGAGTTTCCAATTTAGAGGCAAGCAATGTAGGAGTTTCCAGTTTAGGGGCAAGCAATGTAAGAGTTTCCAGTTTAGAGGCAAGCAATGTAGGAGTTTCCAATTTAGAGGCAAGCAATGTAGGAGTTTCCAATTTAGAGGCAAGCAATGTAGGAGTTTCCAATTTAGAGGCAAGCAATGTAGGAGTTTCCAATTTAGAGGCAAGCAATGTAGGAGTTTCCAATTTAGAGGCAAGCAATGTAGGAGTTTCCAATTTAGAGGCAAGCAATGTAGGAGTTTCCAATTTAGAGGCAAGCAATGTAGGAGTTTCCAATTTAGAGGCAAGCAATGTAGGAGTTTCCAGTTTAGAGGCAAGCAATGTACGAGTTTCCAGTTCAGAGGAAAGCAATGTAAGAGTTTCCAATTCAGAGGAAAGCAATGTAAGAGTTTCCAGTTTAGAGGCAAGCAATGTAAGAGTTTCCAGTTTAGAGACAAGCAATGTAAGAGGTTCCTGGTTAATGGCAAGCAATGTAAGAGATTCCAGTTTAGAGGCAAGCAATGTAAGGCCTCATACACACGATCGAATTTGTCCGCTGAAAACGGTCCGATGGACCGTTTCAGCAGACATCTCCGATCGTGTGTATGGGCTAGCGGACAGATTTGTCCAACCGACAGATTTCAAAGCATGCTTTGAAATCTATCTGGTGGGAATCTCTCCGCCCTACATGTCTGCTGGTTAGTACACTTACCAGCAGACATGTTGTCCCGCTCCGCCGCCGCACCGCCGCCGAATGGATTCGGCGCATGCGCGGAAGTGTTTTACTTCCTGGTGCGGTGACGTGGCGGCGTCAACGTCACCGCCACGTCACCGACACGTCAGCACGCTCTCTGCTGGCGGGGATTTTGGTTTGCTCGTGTGTACACGCGAGCAAACCAAAATCCCAGCAGACAGATTTGTTCAAATCTGTCGGACGGACAGATTTGAACAAATCTGTCCGCTCGTGTGTATGGGGCCTAAGAGTTTCCAGTTTAGAGGCAAGCAATGTAAGAGTTTCCAGTTTAGAGGAAATCAATGTAAGAGTTTCTAGTTTAGAGGCAAGCAATGTAAGAGTTTCCAGTTTAGAGGCAAGCAATGTAAGAGTTTCCAGTTCAGAGGCAAGCAATGTAAGAGTTTCCAGTTTAGAAGCAAGCAATGTAAGAGTTTCCAGTTTAGAGGCAAGCAATGTAGGAGTTTCCAGTTTAGAGGCAAGCAATGTAGGAGTTTCCAGTTTAGAGGCAAGCAATGTAAGAGTTTCCAGTTTAGAGGCAAGCAATGTAAGAGGTTCCTGGTTAATGGCAAGCAATGTAAGAGTTTCCAGTTTAGAGGCAAGCAATGTAAGCGTTTCCAGTTTAGAGGAAAGCAATGTAAGAGTTTTCAGTTTAGAGGCAAGCAATGTAAGAGTTTCCAGTTTAGAGGCAAGCAATGTAAGATATTCCAGTTTAGAGGCAAGCAATGTAAGAGTTTCCCAGTTTAGAGGCAAGCAATGTAAGCGTTTCCAGTTTAGAGGAAAGCAATGTAAGCGTTTCCAGTTTAGAGGCAAGCAATGTAAGAGTTTCCAGTTTAGAGGCAAGCAATGTAAGAGTTTCCAGTTTAGAGGCAAGCAATGTAAGAGGTTCCTGGTTAAGGGCAAGCAATGTAAGAGTTTCCAGTTTAGAGGCAAGCAATGTAAGCGTTTCCAGTTTAGAGGCAAGCAATGTAAGAGTTTCCAGTTTAGAGGCAAGCAATGTAAGAGGTTCCTGGTTAATGGCAAGCAATGTAAGAGTTTCCAGTTTAGAGGCAAGCAATGTAAGCGTTTCCAGTTTAGAGGCAAGCAATGTAAGAGTTTTCAGTTTAGAGGCAAGCAATGTAAGATATTCCAGTTTAGAGGCAAGCAATGTAAGAGTTTCCCAGTTTAGAGGCAAGCAATGTAAGCGTTTCCAGTTTAGAGGAAAGCAATGTAAGCGTTTCCAGTTTAGAGGCAAGCAATGTAAGAGTTTCCAGTTTAGAGGCAAGCAATGTAAGAGTTTCCAGTTTAGAGGCAAGCAATGTAAGAGGTTCCTGGTTAAGGGCAAGCAATGTAAGAGTTTCCAGTTTAGAGGCAAGCAATGTAAGCGTTTCCAGTTTAGAGGAAAGCAATGTAAGCGTTTCCAGTTTAGAGGCAAGCAATGTAAGAGTTTCCAGTTTAGAGGCAAGCAATGTAAGAGGTTCCTGGTTAAGGGCAAGCAATGTAAGAGTTTCCAGTTTAGAGGCAAGCAATGTAAGATATTCCAGTTTAGAGGCAAGCAATGTAGGAGTTTCCAGTTCAGAGGCAAGCAATGTAAGAGTTTCCAGTTTAGAGGCAAGCAATGTAGGAGTTTCCAGTTTAGAGGCAAGCAATGTAGGAGTTTCCAGTTTAGAGGCAAGCAATGTAAGAGTTTCCAGTTTGGAGGCAAGCAATGTAAGAGTTTCCAGTTTAGAGGCAAGCAATGTAAGAGGTTCCTGGTTAATGGCAAGCAATATAAGAGTTTCCAGTTTAGAGGCAAGCAATGTAAGAGTTTCCAGTTTAGAGGCAAGCAATGTAAGAGTTTCCAGTTTAGAGGAAAGCAATGTAAGAGTTTCCAGTTTAGAGGCAAGCAATATAAGAGTTTCCAGTTTAGAGGCAAGCAATGTAAGAGTTTCCAGTTTAGAGGCAGGCAATGTAAGAGTTTCCAGTTTAGAGGCAAGCAATATAAGAGTTTCCAGTTTAGAGGCAAGCAATGTTAGGCTGCTTGGTTTAAAAGAAAGCAATGTTAGAATGTTCAGTTAATACTCAAGTAATGTAAGCAAGTTCATTTTACTGGCAAGCAATGATAGATTGTCTACAAGCAAGCAATTCTAGAATGTTCCTCTCAGAGGAAAGTGTGTTAGAGTGTTTAGTCTAGAGGGAAGTATTGTTAGATTGCTTGGTTTAAAAGAAAGCAATGTTAGGATGTTCACTTCAGAGGCAAGCAATCTAAAGCCCTGTACACACGGTCGGAATACCTGACAGAAAAAGTCATATGGGAGCTTTTGGTTGGGAATTCCGACCGTGTGTAAGCTCCATCTGACTTTTTCTGTCGGGAATTCTGACAGAAATAGATTGAGAACTGGTTCTTAATTTTTCCGGTTGGAATTTCTGAAGGACTACGAATTTTCACTTCAGAGGCAAGCAATCTGAGAGTTTTCCCATTTAGAGGCAAGCAATTTTACAGAGGTTTGGTAAAGAAGGAGACGATGATGGAATGTTACGTTAAGAGACAAGCAATGTTCATTTTAGAAGAAAGCAAAGTTGGCAAGTACAGGTCAGAGGCAAGCAATGATTGTTTACATTAGAGGCAAGCAATGATTGTTTACATTAGAGGCAAGCAATGATTGTTTACATTAGAGGCAAGCAATGATTGTTTACATTAGAGGCAAGCAATGATTGTTTACATTAGAGGCAAGCAATGATTGTTTACATTAGAGGCAAGCAATGATTGTTTACATTAGAGGCAAGCAATGATTGTTTACATTAGAGGCAAGCAATGATTGTTTACATTAGAGGCAAGCAATGATTGTTTACATTAGAGGCAAGCAATGATTGTTTACATTAGAGGCAAGCAATGATTGTTTACATTAGAGGCAAGCAATGATTGTTTACATTAGAGGCAAGCAATGATTGTTTACATTAGAGGCAAGCAATGATTGTTTACATTAGAGGCAAGCAATGATTGTTTACATTAGAGGCAAGCAATGATTGTTTACATTAGAGGCAAGCAATGATTGTTTACATTAGAGGCAAGCAATGATTGTTTACATTAGAGGCAAGCAATGATTGTTTACATTAGAGGCAAGCAATGATTGCTTACATTAGAGGCAAGCAATGATTGTTTACATTAGAGGCAAGCAATGACTGTTTACATTAGAGGCAAGCAATGATTGTTTACATTAGAGGCAAGCAATGATTGTTTACATTAGAGGCAAGCAATGTTAGAATTTTCATTTCAGGGGCAAGCATGCGAGAGTGTTTAGTTTGGAGCCAAGCAATGTTAGACTGCTTGGTTTGGTGGAACGCAATGGTAGTGTGTTCTGTTTAGAGGTAAGCAATGTTTCAATAATCAGTTCAGAGGCAAGCAATGTCAAATTCTTCAGCTTAAAGTGGAGCTCCTTCAGAAAAAAAATTGAAGTCAGCAGCTACAAATCCTGTAGCTGCTGACCTTTAATATTAGAGCACTTACCTAATTAACTTAACCTATTTTTTAATTGGCTCTCGAGTGCTGCCTCCGCCATCACAGCTGGTTCCTTACTGCACATGTGGGGGGATGAAATTTGGGCTGATTTTGCTGCGGTGAAGTCAGCGGGAAGTGGGTACATGTCAAAATCAGGTACCCCCCCTCCAACCGAAAGGTGCCAAATGTGGCAGCAGAGGGGAAAGCAGATAAGCAGAGCTCCTCCTTTTGGGTGGAGCTCCACATTAAAGGCAAGAAACATTACAGAGTTTTGGTTTAGAACAGGGGTCTCCAAACTTTTCAAACAAAGGGCCACTTTTTTGTCCTTCAGCCTTAAGGAGGGCCGGATTGTAGCCAGCAGGGGCAGAACATGTCACGGGCACAGAATCAGCGAGAATAAATATGGCCCTAGGGTTGGTAACCAATAGGAGGAGGTGTATTCCCCTTATTATTAGGAGGTATAGTATCCCATCATTGGGATCGGTGGAAGATATAGTGCCGCATTGTTGGTGTCAGTGGGACAAATAATGCCTCATATCAGTGGGAGGAATTGTGCCCCAAGGGCCGGGTAAAGACTAGCAAAGGGCCACATCTGGACCTCGGGCCGCAGTGTGGAGACCCCTGGTTTAGAAGAAAACAATGTTAGCATGTTACGTTTAGAAGAAAGCAACGTAATGCCGCGTACACACGATCACTTTTTGTGCTGAAAAAAATGACATTTTTAAGAATGTCATTTCAAATGATGGTGTGTGGGGCAAAATGTCATTTCATGTCTTCTGAAAAACGACCAAAAAAAAATTCGAACATGCTCAAATTTTTTATGTCATTTTTCAAAATGTCATAAAAAATGATGGTGTGTGGGCAAAACTACGTAAAAAATTACATTTTAAACCCGCACATGCCCAGAAGCAAGTTAGAAGACGGGAGCTAAAACTACCATTCATAATGGAGATCGCACATTCATCGCGCTGTAACAGACAGAAAAGCAGGAATCGTCTTTTACTAACAAGTAACCAGCTAAAAGCAGCCTCAAGGCAAATAGAACTTCCCCTTTACAGTGCCGTCGTTTTGTTCATCATTTTCCAAAAATGATGGTGTGTGGGCAACGTCATTTTTGAAAATGAAGTTTGAAAAATGTCGTTTTTTTTTTTCCCCTCACAAAAAGTGATCGTGTGTACGAGGCATTAGAGTAATCAGTTTAGAGGCAACTATGTTTCAAGAAAAAGGTTGAGAGGGGTGGAACTTTGAGGGTGCCTCGGAGGAGTACATAAATATATAAATACTTAGATCATAGAAAAATAAACAACTTTTATTTTTCTGCCAGAGGGCGGCGATACTAACGGATCAAAACATAAAATAAAACCAAGTTACAGTTTCAGGGCGTGCGATTCCCAGGCATAGAAAACAGTAAGGCCTACGCGTTTTGCGGATATCCGCTTTGCCGGGGGCTTTGAAAGTGGCCCAATGGGATATCTTAAAAAAGGGGGAGGAAGAATTTTTTATATATATAATAATGTTAAAACATTCATTTGATACATATTCACGACATTCAACATGGATTGTTACAAACTAAATATTTCAATATATTGTATTAAAAAACCCTTCAAGCTATGTGCACAGTTGCATTTATATTTTTCCACTGACTGATGTACAGCGGTGATTTGTATGTCAGGAGAACATAAACAGAGATATATTTGTTAGACAATAAGGGTTATCAACATGTGTCAACATAATCAAAGATGCCAGGTATATCTCTATATCAGAGGAGAGGCACATACCAGAAAGCTATAATCACAGGGCGCCGGACGAGTTAGGCCTACGTACCTGTGGGGACTGGACACTCCCCCCTACTACACCCCCGCGGAGAGGGCAGGTGGGCCCCTATATATGTAAACAGGGAGGTCTAGTAAATTTATGACTGGGAAGTGGATGTGTGTGGAAGGGGAAGGGAAGGGAAGAGGGCGTTAAGAAAAAGAAAAAATAAGAAAAAAGGGGGAAAGAGAAGCGGGGAAATTAAAGAAAGAAGAGAGAAAACAGAGGGAAAGAAAAGGGAAAGAAAAGGGGGGGGGAGAAAGGGAAGGGAGAAATACGGAGAGAGGGGGAGGGGGCAGAAAGGGGAAGGGGAAGAAGGGAAGGGATAGGAAGGGGGGTGGGAAAAGGAGGGGAAGGGTGAGGGGAGAAGAAGGAAGGGAAGGGAGATAGACATAGAGGGGGAGGGGGCAGAAAGGGGAAGGGGAAGAAGGGAAGGGATAGGAAGGGGGGTGGGAAAAGGAGGGGAAGGGTGAGGGGAGAAGAAGAAAGGGAAGGAAAGGGAGATAGACAGAGAGGCGGGAGGGGGCAGAAAGGGGAAGGGGGAGAAGGGAAGGGATATGAAGGGGGGTGGTGAAAGAAGGGGAAGGGTGAGGGGAGAAGAAGAAAGGGAAGGGAGATAAACGGAGAGGCGGGAGGGGGCAGAAAGGGCAAGGGGAAGAAGGGAAGGGATAAGAAAGGAGGTGGGGTGTGGAAAGGAGGGGAAAAAACGGAAAAAAGCAAGGGGAGGGAAGGAAAAAAGAAGGCAACGGATGTTGTATTGTCCAAGCAATGTCGAAATGCTCAGTTTGGAGGCAACCAATGTTAGACTGTTTGGTGTATAACGCCGCATACACACGGTCGACAACAAATGTTCGATGGGCGCTTGTTGTCGGACATTCTGACCGTGTGTAGGCTCCATCGGACATTTGCTGTTGAGATCTCCGACAAGCAAAAATTTGAAAGCTGGTCATCAAATTTTTCCGACAACAAAATTTGTAGTCAGAAATTCCGATTTTGTGTACACAATTCCCACGCACAAAATTCCACGCATGCTCGCAATCAACCAGAAGAGCCGCACCGGCTATTAAACTTCATTTTTCTAGGATTGACGTACGTCACCGCGTTCTTGACGTTCGCAATTTCCGACAACATTTGTGTGACCGTGTGTATCCAAGACAAGTTTGGGCCAACATTCCGTCGGAAAAAAATCCATGGTTTTGTTGCGGGAATGTCTGAGGCGGCGTACACACGACCGAAGTTCTCGCTGGAAACCAGCGAGAACCTCGCTGGAAGCTGCCCTAAAGTCCGAAGGACAATAAAGTGGCCCTTTGTTTGAAAAGTTTGCAGACCCCTGGTTTAGAAGAAAGCAATGGTAGCAAGTTTGCTTCGCTGGCAAGCAATAAGTGTTTAGTAGCAAGCAGGGATGGACTGGCCATCGGGACTACCGGGAGATTCCCGGTGGGCCGATGGATCAGTGGGCCAGTTGGAGGTCCGCAGAGATCTACCCGTCAATTGACGACAGCTGGCGCCTGGCGGGTAGATCGAGATTTAGCGAGCATGCAGAGTAGCGCAGGAAGCGTGTGTAATATGTTCTCTCTCCTGTCACGGCACTCACGCTGCTCCCCGGTGGCCCCTCCTCTATTCTCGTCCATCCCCAGAGAGGAGGGGCCGCCAGGGAGCCGAGTGAGTGCCGTGACAGGAGAGAAAACATATTACACACACTTCCTGTGCTACTCTGCATGCTGGCTGGTAAACGATGTGCACCATAATGTACCCTAATGTGCCCCGTGCACTGATGTGCTGTGCTTCAATGTGGTGTGCCCTGATGTGCTGCGATGGGCCCTGATGTGCTGTGCCTTGTACTCTAATGTGTTGTGCCCTGGGCCGGTCTGGATAAAGTCCAGGGCCACATTTTCGTCCCAGTCCAGCACTGGAAGCAAGTAATGCTTGAATGTTAATTTTGGTGAAAGGCATATTAGTGTGTTGAGTCACGAGGCGAGCAATGTTAGACTGCTTGTTAGAGTGTTCAGTTCAGAGGCAAGCAATGTAAACGTTTTCAGGCAAGCAATTTTACAGAGGTTTGTTTAGAAGGAAACATTGTTGGCATGTTACGTTAAGAGACAAGCAATGTTCAATTTGGAAGAAAGTAAAGTTGGCAAGTTCAGGTCAGAGGCAAGCAATGATAGAGTATCTACTTCAGAGGCAAGCAATGATAGAGTATCTACTTCAGAGGCAAGCAATAATAAAGTATCTACTTTAGAGGCAAGCAATAATAAAGTATCTACTTCAGAGGCAAGCAATGATAGAGTATCTACTTCAGAGGCAAGCAATAATAAAGTATCTACTTTAGAGGCAAGCAATGATAGAGTATCTACTTCAGAGGCAAGCAATAATAAAGTATCTGCTTTAGAGGCAAGCAATAATAAAGTATCTACTTTAGAGGCAAGCAATGATAGAGTATCTACTTCAGAGGCAAGCAATAATAAAGTATCTACTTTAGAGGCAAGCAATGATAGAGTATCTACTTCAAAGGCAAGCAATGATAGAGTATCTACTTCAGAGGCAAGCAATAATAAAGTATCTACTTCAGAGGCAAGCAATGATAGAGTATCTACTTCAGAGGCAAGCAATGATAGAGTATCTACTTCAGAGGCAAGCAATAATAAAGTATCTACTTCAGAGGCAAGCAATGATAGAGTATCTACTTCAGAGGCAAGCAATGATAGAGTATCTACTTCAGAGGCAAGCAATAATAAAGTATCTACTTTAGAGGCAAGCAATAATAAAGTATCTACTTCAGAGGCAAGCAATGATAGAGTATCTACTTCAGAGGCAAGCAATAATAAAGTATCTACTTTAGAGGCAAGCAATGATAGAGTATCTACTTCAGAGGCAAGCAATAATAAAGTATCTACTTCAGAGGCAAGCAATAATAAAGTATCTACTTTAGAGGCAAGCAATGATAGAGTATCTACTTCAGAGGCAAGCAATAATAAAGTATCTACTTTAGAGGCAAGCAATAATAAAGTATCTACTTCAGAGGCAAGCAATAATAAAGTATCTACTTTAGAGGCAAGCAATGATAGAGTATCTACTTCAGAGGCAAGCAATAATAAAGTATCTACTTTAGAGGCAAGCAATAATAAAGTATCTACTTTAGAGGCAAGCAATGATAGAGTATCTACTTCAGAGGCAAGCAATAATAAAGTATCTACTTTAGAGGCAAGCAATAATAAAGTATCTACTTTAGAGGCAAGCAATGATAGAGTATCTACTTCAGAGGCAAGCAATAATAAAGTATCTACTTCAGAGGCAAGCAATGATAGAGTATCTACTTCAGAGGCAAGCAATAATAAAGTATCTACTTTAGAGGCAAGCAATAATAAAGTATCTACTTCAGAGGCAAGCAATGATAGAGTATCTACTTCAGAGGCAAGCAATAATAAAGTATCTACTTTAGAGGCAAGCAATGATAGAGTATCTACTTCAGAGGCAAGCAATAATAAAGTATCTACTTCAGAGGCAAGCAATAATAAAGTATCTACTTTAGAGGCAAGCAATGATAGAGTATCTACTTCAGAGGCAAGCAATAATAAAGTATCTACTTTAGAGGCAAGCAATAATAAAGTATCTACTTCAGAGGCAAGCAATAATAAAGTATCTACTTTAGAGGCAAGCAATAATAAAGTATCTACTTTAGAGGCAAGCAATGATAGAGTATCTACTTCAGAGGCAAGCAATAATAAAGTATCTACTTCAGAGGCAAGCAATGATAGAGTATCTACTTCAGAGGCAAGCAATAATAAAGTATCTACTTTAGAGGCAAGCAATAATAAAGTATCTACTTCAGAGGCAAGCAATAATAAAGTATCTACTTCAGAGGCAAGCAATAATAAAGTATCTACTTTAGAGGCAAGCAATGATAGAGTATCTACTTCAGAGGCAAGCAATAATAAAGTATCTACTTTAGAGGCAAGCAATGATAGAGTATCTACTTCAGAGGCAAGCAATAATAAAGTATCTACTTCAGAGGCAAGCAATAATAAAGTATCTACTTTAGAGGCAAGCAATGATAGAGTATCTACTTCAGAGGCAAGCAATAATAAAGTATCTACTTTAGAGGCAAGCAATAATAAAGTATCTACTTCAGAGGCAAGCAATAATAAAGTATCTACTTTAGAGGCAAGCAATAATAAAGTATCTACTTTAGAGGCAAGCAATGATAGAGTATCTACTTCAGAGGCAAGCAATAATAAAGTATCTACTTTCAGAGGCAAGCAATGATAGAGTATCTACTTCAGAGGCAAGCAATAATAAAGTATCTACTTTAGAGGCAAGCAATAATAAAGTATCTACTTCAGAGGCAAGCAATAATAAAGTATCTACTTCAGAGGCAAGCAATAATAAAGTATCTACTTTAGAGGCAAGCAATGATAGAGTATCTACTTCAGAGGCAAGCAATAATAAAGTATCTACTTTAGAGGCAAGCAATGATAAGAGTATCTACTTCAGAGGCAAGCAATAATAAAGTATCTACTTCAGAGGCAAGCAATAATAAAGTATCTACTTTAGAGGCAAGCAATGATAGAGTATCTACTTCAGAGGCAAGCAATAATAAAGTATCTACTTTAGAGGCAAGCAATAATAAAGTATCTACTTCAGAGGCAAGCAATAATAAAGTATCTACTTTAGAGGCAAGCAATAATAAAGTATCTACTTTAGAGGCAAGCAATGATAGAGTATCTACTTCAGAGGCAAGCAATAATAAAGTATCTACTTTCAGAGGCAAGCAATGATAGAGTATCTACTTCAGAGGCAAGCAATAATAAAGTATCTACTTTAGAGGCAAGCAATAATAAAGTATCTACTTCAGAGGCAAGCAATAATAAAGTATCTACTTCAGAGGCAAGCAATAATAAAGTATCTACTTTAGAGGCAAGCAATGATAGAGTATCTACTTCAGAGGCAAGCAATAATAAAGTATCTACTTTAGAGGCAAGCAATAATAAAGTATCTACTTCAGAGGCAAGCAATAATAAAGTATCTACTTCAGAGGCAAGCAATAATAAAGTATCTACTTTAGAGGCAAGCAATGATAGAGTATCTACTTCAGAGGCAAGCAATAATAAAGTATCTACTTTAGAGGCAAGCAATGATAGAGTATCTACTTTAGAGGCAAGCAATGATAGAGTATCTACTTCAGAGGCAAGCAATAATAAAGTATCTACTTCAGAGGCAAGCAATGATAGAGTATCTACTTCAGAGGCAAGCAATAATAAAGTATCTACTTCAGAGGCAAGCAATGATAGAGTATCTACTTCAGAGGCAAGCAATAATGAAGTATCTACTTTAGAGGCAAGCAATGATAGAGTATCTACTTCAGAGGCAAGCAATAATAAAGTATCTACTTCAGAGGCAAGCAATGATAGAGTATCTACTTCAGAGGCAAGCAATAATAAAGTATCTACTTCAGAGGCAAGCAATAATAAAGTATCTACTTCAGAGGCAAGCAATGATAGAGTATCTACTTTAGAGGCAAGCAATGATAGAGTATCTACTTCAGAGGCAAGCAATAATAAAGTATCTACTTTAGAGGCAAGCAATGATAGAGTATCTACTTCAGAGGCAAGCAATAATAAAGTATCTACTTTAGAGGCAAGCAATAATAAAGTATCTACTTCAGAGGCAAGCAATAATAAAGTATCTACTTCAGAGGCAAGCAATGATAGAGTATCTACTTCAGAGGCAAGCAATAATAAAGTATCTACTTTAGAGGCAAGCAATAATAAAGTATCTACTTCAGAGGCAAGCAATGATAAAGTATCTACTTTAGAGGCAAGCAATAATAAAGTATCTACTTCAGAGGCAAGCAATGATAAAGTATCTACTTCAGAGGCAAGCAATGATAAAGTATCTACTTCAGAGGCAAGCAATGATAGAGTATCTACTTCAGAGGCAAGCAATGATAGAGTATCTACTTCAGAGGCAAGCAATGTTAGAGAGTTTAATTTAGAGCTAAGCGACGTTTAACGGCTTGGTTTAATAGAAAGCAATGTTAGTGTGTTCTGTTCAGAGGTAAGCAATGTTTCAATACTCAGTTCCAAGGCAAGCAGCGTAAAAACAATCTGCAACAATATACAGTAAAACCTTGGTTTAAGAGTAACTTGGTTTGAGAGCGTTTTGCAAGACAAGCAAAATGTTTTAATAGATGTTGCCTTGATATACAAGCGATGTCTTGATATAAGAGTAGTGTCATGTCACAACTGAGTATAACAGAGAAGAGAGGCGCCTCCTCTAAGTGTAGCCATATGGTTACATGTAATGAAGGGACAACATTTAGCAACTTATCGCTACACTTAGAGGCGGAGCTTCTCTTTTCTTTTATATATGCTTTGATATACAAGTGCTTTGGATTACAAGCATGTTTCTGGAACGCATTATGCTCGTAAACCAAGGATTTACAGTAGACTTTTGGTATAGAAGAAAACTATTGTTGCTGGAAAATGTTACGTTTAGAGGCAAGCAATTTTTTGAAAGTTCAGATCAGAAGCAAGCAATGATAAAATGTTTAGTTTAAAGGCAAGCAATGTGAGAGTGATCAGTTTGGAGGTGAGCAATGTTAGACTGGTTTCGAAGAAGGCAGCAATAGCGTGTTCAGTCAGGAACAAGCAATGTCGGAATGTTCAGTTCAGAGGCAAGCAAGAATAATGTTAGATTGCTTAGTATAGAGGCAACCGATGTTGAAATGCTCCATATAGAGGCAAGCAATGTTTTTAGTTTAGAGGCAAGCAATGTGTTTGGTTTAGAGGCAAGCAATGTGTTTGGTTTAGAGGCAAGCAATGTGTTTGGTTTAGAGGCAAGCAATGTGTTTGGTTTAGAGGCAAGCAATGTGTTTGGTTTAGAGGCAAGCAATGTGTTTGGTTTAGAGGCAAGCAATGTGTTTGGTATAGAGGCAAGCAATGTGTTTGGTTTAGAGGCAAGCAATGTGTTTGGTTTAGAGGCAAGCAATGTGTTTGGTTTAGAGGCAAGCAATGTGTTTGGTTTAGAGGCAAGCAATGTGTTTGGTTTAGAGGCAAGCAATGTGTTTGGTTTAAAGTTAAGCAATGGGCCAGATTCAGGTAGATTGGCGCATCTTTGCTCCGGAGTAACGCTTCTCATTTGCGTTACTCTGGCGAAATTTTAGGAGCAAGTGCTGTTATTCATGAAGCACTTGCTCCTAAAGTTGCAGCAGCGCATCGCAAATGAGCCGGCGGAATTCAAATTGGGCGGGTACGGGGCGTGTAGTATTCAAACTAAGCGTGATCCCGCGGCGAACGTACTGCGCATGCGTCGAGTGTCAATGCATCCCAGTGCGCATGCTCCAAGTTCTGTCAGTGAACGTCAATGACGTCACGTCCCCATTCATGAATGTTTTACGCAAACGACGCGATTTGTTTTTTTTCCGACGCGATGACGACGGCTATACCTAACATAGGATATTCCACTAGGGGGCTGCTTTATCTATACGCCGCGTATCGCTTCCGGAAACGTCGTAAAGTCACTGCGTCGCGCCCGAAAACGATCGTGAATTTCCGACTCCCGCTGATTAACATATTTTTTCAGCGTTAATCAGCGGGAACGCCCCCGGCGCCATTTTTAAGTTGAAGTAACGATGCGATGGCGAAATTCAATTACGCCGATCGCATCGGAACTCCAACCCGGCGTTTCTTGTTTTCTGGTTATAGAAAACAGAAATGCCGGCTTAAAGTGACAGTTAGGCTGGTGGATCACTGGATCCGCCAGCCTAACTCTTCATGAATCTGGCCCAATGTGTTTAGTTTAGAGGCAAGCAATGTGTTTGGTTTGAAGGCAAGCAACAGAGGCAAGCAATGTGTTTGGTATAGAGGCAAGCAATGTGTTTGGTTTAGAGGCAAGCAATGTGTTTGGTTTAGAGGCAAGCAATGTGTTTGGTTTAGAGACAAGCAATGTGTTTGGTTTAGAGACAAGCAATGTGTTTGGTTTAGAGACAAGCAATGTGTTTGGTTTAGAGACAAGCAGTGTGTTTAGTTTGAAGGCAAGCAACAGAGGCAAGCAATGTCGTAATGCTCCATATAGAGGCAAGCAATGTGTTTAGTTTAGAGACAAGCAATGCTAGCATCTTCGGTTTAGTGGCCACCAATGCTGTGATCTTTCAGTGTTATGCCTCGTACACACACCCGGGTTTCCTGACCAAAGCTCTCAGGCGAGTTTTCCTGCTGGGAAACCTATGCCGTGTGTAGGGGGAAAAGGCTACTAAGCAGGTTCTCGGTTTCCCCCTCGGTTTTCCCGGTAGACTTTTTACCACCGGGAAAACCAAATTGTGTGTACAAGGCATTAGAATACACTGATGCTCAATGCTCAGTACGGAGGCAAGCAATCTTAGGCCGCGTACACACGAGGGGATATGTCCGCTGAAAACGGTCCGTTGGACCGTTTCAGCAGACATCTCCGCTCGTGTGTATGGGCTAGCGGACAGATTTGTCCACCCGACAGATTTCAAAGCAAGCTTTGAAATCTATCCGGTGGGGATCTGTCCGCCCGACATGTCTGCTGGTTAGTACACTTACCAGCAGACATGTCGTCCCCCACCGCCGCCACGCCGCTGCCGAATGGATTCGGCGCATGCGCGGAAGTGTTTTACTTCCTGGTGCGGTGACGTGGCGGTGACGCGGCGGCGTCAACGTCACCGCCGCGTCACCGCCACGTCACCGCGCCGTCCGGCGGCGGGGAATTTGATCCGATGGTGTGTACACGCCATCGGATCAAACTCCCGATCGGACATATCCGATGGAAATGGTCCGCGGACCGTTTTCATCGGATATGTCCGATCGTGTGTATGGGGCCTTAGAATGCTCAACATAGTGGCAAGCAATTGTAGAATGGTCATTGTTTTTTGAAGGACTCGTATTTTCTCCAGTTATAAAGGAAAGAACTAGAAGCGTGGTGAGTTGGAATGGGAAAATGGGAAAGAGATGGATAGCCGCACTCCAAGGAAACTATAAATAAGTTTGTCTTTATTGGTAAAAGATGGGCATGCAGAACAAAACACAGCCACAGGAAAAGACAGCCGACGCGTTTCACACTCTATCAGTGCTTAGTCATGGCTGTCTTTATGTTCTAGTTTAGAGGCAAGCAATGCTAGCATCTTCGGTTCAGTGGCCTCCAATGCTGTGATCTTTCAGTGTTATGCCTCGTACACACGGCCGGGTTTCCTGACCAAAGCTCTCAGGCGAGTTTTTCTTCCGGGAAACATTTCCCGGTAGACTTTTTACCACCGGGAAAACCGATTGTGTGTACAATGCATTAGAATACACTGATGCTCAATGCTCAGTACGGAGGCAAGCAATCTTAGAATGCTCATCATAGTGGCAAGCAATTGTAGAATGGTCATTGTTTTTTGAAGGACTCGTATATTCTCGATTTATAAAGGAAAGAACTAGAAGCGTGGTGAGTTGGAATGTCTGGGAAATTGAGGTTAGAATGGTTCGGTTTCTGCCGGAATAATGTTGAACTTGAAGGAGCAGCGCTGGAACATTCAATGAGGGAGACAAACAAAAGGTTGAATAGTCACGATACGGAGAGAGGAAGCGTCTTTATGTTCTGTATACAGAACTGTTGTAAAGAGCAGAACACGGATACAGAACGCAAGGACAGAGATAGGAAAGCTCGCTGTGCCGGGAAACGGCGTTGAGTTATGGAGAGAGATCATTAGAAAGCTTGCAGCCTAGGTGAGGCGTTGTAAAATGGCCACTGTAATGGGATAATATTAGAAAAATACGAGAAAGCAATGTCAGAATAAAGAGCGCACGGGGAATCGTCAACAGAGCGCTCGGCGCACCGAGAAGCAATATTAGAACTTCCACCCTGTCCATTATCTTTTTATGAATGGTCAGCGTTAGGGGAGCACTGTTACCATGGGCAGCGCATAGAGGAAGGCAATGCTGCAATCCTCCGTGTGCCGGGGAGCAACAGTGCGTGGGAAAGTAGACTTCAGAACGCATTGAGTGCAGGGAAGCGAGATTACAATACATACACTATCATCTGTGCTAGACGGTAAACTGTGGGGAAGCAGAATTACAATATAAAGGCAGCAATTAGTGCTGCTAGAGTGTGAAATGTGGGCACGCTTATTACAATATATATACGCTGCAATCAAGGCCAGTGTGGGAAGGGATGCCGGAAGATTTACAGGATGGAAAGCCGCAATAGAATGTGCGGTGTGGGAGAAAGCAATACAAGAATACATGAAGTGTAGGGAAGCAAGCCTGGACTGTTTATGGGGGAAGCAAAGTTTGGAGAACACGGGAAGCAAAGCTATAATGTGTGTGGACAAATCTGCAGGCGAGCAACCAAAAAAAATGGTATAATGTCACAATGTAAAGTATGTAGGGAAACAAGAATATAATATATGATGTATAACGAAGCAGGGTATATGTAAGCAATGTTAGCTTAGTCTGGTTGTAGGGAAGCAATGTTAGCTTAGTCTGGTTGTAAGGAAGCAATGTTAGTTTAGTCTGGTTGTAGGGAAGCAATGGTAGCTTAGTCTGGTTGTAGGGAAGCAATGGTAGCTTAGTCTGGTTGTAGGGAAGCAATGTTAGCTTAGTCAGATTGTAGGGAAGCAATTTTAGCTTAGACAGGTTGTAGGGAAGCAATGTTAGTTTAGTCTGGTTGTAGGGAAGCAATGTTAGCTTAGTCTGGTTGTAGGGAAGCAATGGTAGCTTCGTCTGGTTGTAGGGAAGCAATGTTAGCTTAGTCTGGTTGTAAGGAAGCAATGTTAGCTTAGTCTGGTTGTAAGGAAGCAATGTTAGTTTAGTCTGGTTGTAGGGAAGCAATGGTAGCTTAGTCTGGTTGTAGGGAAGCAATGTTAGCTTAGTCTGGTTGTAGGGAAGCAATGGTAGCTTAGTCTGGTTGTAGGGAAGCAATGGTAGCTTAGTCTGGTTGTAGGGAAGCAATGTTAGCTTAGTCAGATTGTAGGGAAGCAATTTTAGCTTAGACAGGTTGTAGGGAAGCAATGTTAGTTTAGTCTGGTTGTAGGGAAGCAATGTTAGCTTAGTCTGGTTGTAGGGAAGCAATGGTAGCTTAGTCTGGTTGTAGGGAAGCAATGTTAGCTTAGTCAGATTGTAGGGAAGCAATTTTAGCTTAGACAGGTTGTAAGGAAGCAATGTTAGTTTAGTCTGGTTATAGGGAAGCAATGGTAGCTTAGTCTGGTTGTAGGGAAGCAATGTTAGCTTAGTCTGGTTGTAGGGAAGCAATGGTAGCTTAGTCTGGTTGTAGGGAAGCAATGGTAGCTTAGTCTGGTTGTAGGGAAGCAATGGTAGCTTAGTCTGGTTGTAGGGAAGCAATGTTAGCTTAGTCTGGTTGTAGGGAAGCAATGGTAGCTTAGTCTGGTTGTAGGGAAGCAATGGTAGCTTAGTCTGGTTGTAGGGAAGCAATGTTAGCTTAGTCAGATTGTAGGGAAGCAATTTTAGCTTAGACAGGTTGTAGGGAAGCAATGTTAGTTTAGTCTGGTTGTAGGGAAGCAATGTTAGCTTAGTCTGGTTGTAGGGAAGCAATGGTAGCTTAGTCTGGTTGTAGGGAAGCAATGTTAGCTTAGTCAGATTGTAGGGAAGCAATTTTAGCTTAGACAGGTTGTAGGGAAGCAATGTTAGCTTAGTCTAGTTGTAAGGAAGCAATGTTAGCTTAGTCAGATTGCAGGGAAGCAATGTTAGCTTAGTCAGGTTGCAGGGAAGCAATGGTAGCTTAGTCTGGTTGTAGGGAAGCAATGTTAGCTTAGTCAGATTGTAGGGAAGCAATTTTAGCTTAGTCAGGTTGCAGGGAAGCAATGTTAGCTTAGTCTGGTTGTAGGGAAGCAATGTTAGCTTAGTCTGGTTGTAGGGAAGCAATGTTAGCTTAGTCTGGTTGTAGGGAAGCAATGTTAGCTTAGTCTGGTTGTAGGGAAGCAATGTTAGCTTAGTCAGGTTGCAGGGAAGCAATGTTAGCTTAGTCAGGTTGCAGGGAAGCAATGTTAGCTTAGTCAGGTTGCAGGGAAGCAATGTTAGCTTAGTCTGGTTGCAGGGAAGCAATGTTAGCTTAGTCAGGTTGTAGGGAAGCAATGTTAGCTCAGTCTGGTTGTAGGGAAGCAATGGTAGCTTAGTCTGGTTGTAGGGAAGCAATGTTAGCTTAGTCAGATTGTAGGGAAGCAATTTTAGCTTAGTCAGGTTGCAGGGAAGCAATGTTAGCTTAGTCTGGTTGTAGGGAAGCAATGTTAGCTTAGTCAGGTTGTAGGGAAGCAATGTTAGCTTAGTCAGGTTGCAGGGAAGCAATGTTAGCTTAGTCTAGTTGTAAGGAAGCAATGTTAGCTTAGTCAGGTTGCAGGGAAGCAATGTTAGCTTAGTCAGGTTGCAGGGAAGCAATGGTAGCTTAGTCTGGTTGTAGGGAAGCAATGTTAGCTTAGTCAGATTGTAGGGAAGCAATTTTAGCTTAGTCAGGTTGCAGGGAAGCAATGTTAGCTTAGTCTGGTTGTAGGGAAGCAATGTTAGCTTAGTCTGGTTGTAGGGAAGCAATGTTAGCTTAGTCTGGTTGTAGGGAAGCAATGTTAGCTTAGTCTGGTTGTAGGGAAGCAATGTTAGCTTAGTCTGGTTGTAGGGAAGCAATGTTAGCTTAGTCAGGTTGCAGGGAAGCAATGTTAGCTTAGTCAGGTTGCAGGGAAGCAATGTTAGCTTAGTCTGGTTGCAGGGAAGCAATGTTAGCTTAGTCAGGTTATAGGGAAGCAATGTTAGCTTAGTCTGGTTGTAGGGAAGCAATGGTAGCTTAGTCTGGTTGTAGGGAAGCAATGTTAGCTTAGTCAGATTGTAGGGAAGCAATTTTAGCTTAGTCAGGTTGCAGGGAAGCAATGTTAGCTTAGTCTGGTTGTAGGGAAGCAATGTTAGCTTAGTCAGGTTGTAGGGAAGCAATGTTAGCTTAGTCTGGTTGTAGGGAAGCAATGTTAGCTTAGTCTGGTTGTAGGGAAGCAATGTTAGCTTAGTCAGGTTGTAGGGAAGCAATGTTAGCTTAGTCAGGTTGCAGGGAAGCAATGTTAGCTTAGTCTAGTTGTAAGGAAGCAATGTTAGCTTAGTCAGGTTGCAGGGAAGCAATGTTAGCTTAGTCAGGTTGCAGGGAAGCAATGGTAGCTTAGTCTGGTTGTAGGGAAGCAATGTTAGCTTAGTCAGATTGTAGGGAAGCAATTTTAGCTTAGTCAGGTTGCAGGGAAGCAATGTTAGCTTAGTCTGGTTGTAGGGAAGCAATGTTAGCTTAGTCTGGTTGTAGGGAAGCAATGTTAGCTTAGTCTGGTTGTAGGGAAGCAATGTTAGCTTAGTCTGGTTGTAGGGAAGCAATGTTAGCTTAGTCAGGTTGCAGGGAAGCAATGTTAGCTTAGTCAGGTTGCAGGGAAGCAATGTTAGCTTAGTCTGGTTGCAGGGAAGCAATGTTAGCTTAGTCAGGTTATAGGGAAGCAATGTTAGCTTAGTCTGGTTGTAGGGAAGCAATGGTAGCTTAGTCTGGTTGTAGGGAAGCAATGTTAGCTTAGTCAGATTGTAGGGAAGCAATTTTAGCTTAGTCAGGTTGCAGGGAAGCAATGTTAGCTTAGTCTGGTTGTAGGGAAGCAATGTTAGCTTAGTCAGGTTGTAGGGAAGCAATGTTAGCTTAGTCTGGTTGTAGGGAAGCAATGTTAGCTTAGTCTGGTTGTAGGGAAGCAATGTTAGCTTAGTCTGGTTGTAGGGAAGCAATGTTAGCTTAGTCAGGTTGTAGGGAAGCAATGTTAGCTTAGTCTGGTTGTAGGGAAGCAATGTTAGCTTAGTCTGGTTGTACGGAAGCAATGTTAGTTTAGTCAGGTTGTAGGGAAGCAATGGTAGCTTAGTCTGGTTGTAGGGAAGCAATGTTAGCTTAGTCTGGTTGTAGGGAAGCAATGTTAGCTTAGTCTGGTTGTAGGGAAGCAATGTTAGCTTAGTCTGGTTGTAGGGAAGCAATGGTAGCTTAGTCTGGTTGTAGGGAAGCAATGTTAGCTTAGTCTGGTTGGAGGGAAGCAATGTTAGCTTAGTCTGGTTGGAGGGAAGCAATGTTAGTTTAGTCAGGTTGTAGGGCAGCAATGGTAGCTTAGTCTGGTTGTAGGGAAGCAATGTTAGCTTAGTCTGGTTGTAGGGAAGCAATGTTAGCTTAGTCTGGTTGTAGGGAAGCAATGTTAGCTTAGTCTGGTTGTAGGGAAGCAATGGTAGCTTAGTCTGGTTGTAGGGAAGCAATGTTAGCTTAGTCTGGTTGGAGGGAAGCAATGTTAGCTTAGTCTGGTTGGAGGGAAGCAATGTTAGCTTAGTCAGGTTGCAGGGAAGCAATGTTAGCTTAGTCAGGTTGCAGGGAAGCAATGTTAGCTTATTCTGGTTGTAGGGAAGCAATGTTAGCTTAGTCTGGTTGTAGGGAAGCAATGTTAGCTTAGTCTGGTTGTAGGGAAGCAATGTTAGCTTAGTCAGGTTGCAGGGAAGCAATGTTAGCTTAGTCTGGTTGTAGGGAAGCAATGTTAGCTTAGTCAGGTTGCAGGGAAGCAATGTTAGCTTAGTCAGGGTGCAGGGAAGCAATGTTAGCTTAGTCTGGTTGTAGGGAAGCAATGTTAGCTTAGTCTGGTTGTAGGGAAGCAATGTTAGCTTAGTCTGGTTGTAGGGAAGCAATGTTAGCTTAGTCTGGTTGTAGGGAAGCAATGTTAGCTTAGTCTGGTTGTACGGAAGCAATGTTAGTTTAGTCTGGTTGGAGGGAAGCAATGTTAGCTTAGTCTGGTTGGAGGGAAGCAATGTTAGCTTAGTCAGGTTGCAGGGAAGCAATGTTAGCTTATTCTGGTTGTAGGGAAGCAATGTTAGCTTAGTCTGGTTGTAGGGAAGCAATGTTAGCTTAGTCTGGTTGTAGGGAAGCAATGTTAGCTTAGTCAGGTTGCAGGGAAGCAATGTTAGCTTAGTCAGGTTGCAGGGAAGCAATGTTAGCTTAGTCTGGTTGTAGGGAAGCAATGTTAGCTTAGTCAGGTTGCAGGGAAGCAATGTTAGCTTAGTCAGGGTGCAGGGAAGCAATGTTAGCTTAGTCTGGTTGTAGGGAAGCAATGTTAGCTTAGTCTGGTTGTAGGGAAGCAATGTTAGCTTAGTCTGGTTGTAGGGAAGCAATGTTAGCTTAGTCTGGTTGTAGGGAAGCAATGTTAGCTTAGTCTGGTTGTACGGAAGCAATGTTAGTTTAGTCTGGTTGTAGGGAGTGTACGATGTGCAGGAAAGTAATATTACAATGCATAACGTTTGGGAAAACAACGTTTGAGTACACAGTGTTCAGGAAAGCAATATTAGAGTGTAGAGTATGTGGGTAAGCAATGTTGCAATGTGTGACCTGCAGGAAAGCAATGTTCATGTGTACAGTGTTCAGGAAAACAATATTAGAATGTATAGTGTTTGGGAAACCCAGTAAAACAAAAATCCTCCTGCGCTCTGGTGTTTCGCCAAAACCGGGTACTGCAGTGTAGTCTCCACAGAACAAAGGGTGTTCATATAGCTAAAGACAAAGAGAAAAGAAAGGAAGGCACACCGACCTAGTGCATTACTCGCAAGGAAAGATTGAGTAAGCGCTTTTCAGACAGCTGGACTGGACCTTGTGGCACCTGCCAGTGTAACCTCAGACATCTGGACGGCTGACGCGTTTCTGGGGCGTACCCCCTTCCTCAAAGCCTAAGTGGTCCGGACCACTTAGGCTTTGAGGATAGGGATACGCCCCGGAAACGCGTCAGCTGTCCACATGTCTGAGACGGACCACTTAGGCTTTGAGGAAGGTGGTACGCCCCAGAAACGCGTCAGCCATCCAGATGTCTGAGGTTACACTGGCAGGTGCCACAAGGTCCAGTCCAGCTGTCTGAAAAGCGCTTACTCAATCTTTCCTTGCGAGTAATGCACTAGGTCGGTGCGCCCTCCTTTCTTTTCTCTAAGGCCTCGTACACACAATCAAATCTGTCTGCTGGAAACGGTCTGCTAGACCGTTTCCAGCAGACAGATTTGATCGTGTGTACGGGCAAACAGACGGATTTGGCCACCCGACAGATTTCAAAGCATGCTTTGAAATCTGTCGGCTGGGAACCCGTCCGCCCGACATGTCTGCTGGTTAGTATGCTAACCAGCAGACATGTCTTCTCGCACACGCGCCGAATGGTTTCGACGCATGCGCGGAAGTGTTTTACTTCCTGGTGCGGTGACGTGGCGGTGTCAACGTCACCGCCACGTCACCGACACGTCAACGCGAGCAAACCAAAATGCCAGCAGACAGATCTGTTCAAATCGGTCGGACAGACCATTTTGAACAAATGGATTTACTCGTGTGTACGAGGCCTTAGTGTTTGGGAAAGCAATGTTCGAGTCTTTCATGTACAGGAAAGCAATATTAGAGTGTAGAGTATGTGGGTAAGCAATGTTGCGATGTGTGACCTGCAGGAAAGCAATGTTCGTGTGTACAGTGTTCAGGAAAGCAATATTAGAATGTATAGTGTTTGGGAAAGCAATGTTCGAGTGTACAGTGTGTGAAAATGTGGTGTTCGTGTTCAATGTGTTGGAAAGCAATGTTAGAATGTAAAGTGCTTGGGAAAACAATGTTTGAGTGTACGGAGTGCATGAAAGCAATATCAGAGTGTAGAGTATGTGGGTAAGCAACGTTGCGATGTGTGACCTGCAGGAAGCAATGTTGGAGTGTGAGAATTTCCGGGGGAAAGCAATGTTTGAGTCTTCCATGTGCAGGAAAGCAATATTAGAATGTCTAGCATTTGGGAAAGCAATGTTGGAGTATACAGTGTGCAGGAAATCAATATTAGAGTGTAGAGTATGTGGGTAAGCAATGTTGCGATGTGTGATCTGCAGGAAAGCAATGTTCATGTGTACCATACTCAGGAAAGCAACATTGGAGTGTGCAGGTAAGCAATGTTGGAGTGTACGGAGTGCAGGAAAGCAATGTTGGAGTGTACGGAGTGCAGGAAAGCAATGTTGGAGTGTACGGAGTGCAGGAAAGCAATGTTGGAGTGTACGGAGTGCAGGAAAGCAATGTTGGAGTGTACGGAGTGCAGGAAAGCAATGTTGGAGTGTACAGAGTGCAGGAAAGCAATGTTGGAGTGTACGGAGTGCAGGAAAGCACTGTTGGAGTGTACGGAGTGCAGGAAAGCAATGTTGGAGTGTACGGTGGGCAGGAAAGCAATGTTGGAGTGTACGGTGTGCAGGAAAGCAATGTTGGAGTGTACGATGTGAAGGAAAGCAATGTTCATGTGTACCATACTCAGGAAAGCAACACTGGAGTGTGCAGGAAAGCAATGTTGGAGTGTAGGGTGTGAAGGAAAGCAATGTTGGAGTGTACGGTGTGAAGGAAAGCAATGTTGGAGTGTACGGTATGCAGGAAAGCAATGTTGGAGTGTACGGTGTGAAGGAAAGCAATGTTCATGTGTACCATACTCAGGAAAGCAACACTGGAGTGTGCAGGAAAGCAATGTTGGAGTGTAGGGTGTGCAGGAAAGCAATGTTGGAGTGTAGGGTGCGCAGGAAAGCAATGTTGGAGTGTAAGGAGTGCAGGAAAGCAATGTTGGAGTGTAAGGAGTGCAGGAAAGCAATGTTGGAGTGTATGGAGTGCAGGAAAGCAATGTTCGTGTGTACAGTGTTCAGGAAAGCAATATTAGAATGTATAGTGTTTGGGAAAGCAATGTTCGAGTGTACAGTGTGTGAAAATGTGGTGTTCGTGTTCAATGTGTTGGAAAGCAATGTTAGAATGTAACGTGCTTGGGAAAACAATGTTTGAGTGTACGGAGTGCATGAAAGCAATATCAGAGTGTAGAGTATGTGGGTAAGCAACGTTGCGATGTGTGACCTGCAGGAAGCAATGTTGGAGTGTGAGAATTTCCAGGGGAAAGCAATGTTTGAGTCTTCCATGTGCAGGAAAGCAATATTAGAATGTCTAGCATTTGGGAAAGCAATGTTTGAGTATACAGTGTGCAGGAAATCAATATTAGAGTGTAGAGTATGTGGGTAAGCAATGTTGCGATGTGTGATCTGCAGGAAAGCAATGTTCATGTGTACCATACTCAGGAAAGCAACATTGGAGTGTGCAGGAAAGCAATGTTGGAGTGTACGGAGTGCAGGAAAGCAATGTTGGAGTTTGGGGTGTGCAGGAAATGTGGGGTGTGTTAGAATGTGGGGTGTGTTAGAATGTGGAGTGTGCAGGAAAGCAATGTTGGAGTGTACGGTGTGCAGGAAAGCAATGTTGGAGTGTGTGGTGTGCAGGAAAGCAATGTTGGAGTGTGCAGGAAATGTGGGGTGTGTTAGAATGTGGGGTGTGCAGGAAAGCAATGTTGGAGTTTGGGGTGTGCAGGAAATGTGGGGTGTGTTAGAATGTGGGGTGTGTTAGAATGTGGGGTGTGTTAGAATGTGGGGTGTGCAGGAAAGCAATGTTGGAGTGTGCAGTGTGCAGGAAAGCAATGTTGGAGTGTACGGTGTGAAGGAAAGCAATGTTCATGTGTACCATACTCAGGAAAGCAACACTGGAGTGTGCAGGAAAGCAATGTTGGAGTGTAGGGTGTGCAGGAAAGCAATGTTGGAGTGTACGATGTGCAGGAAAGCAATGTTGGAGTTTGGGGTGTGCAGGAAAGGAATGTTGGAGTGTGCGGTGTGCAGGAAAGTAATGTTGGAGTGTGGGGTGTGCAGGAAAGCAATGTTGGAGTGTACGGAGTGCAGGAAAGCAATGTTGGAGTGTACGGAGTGCAGGAAAGCAATGTTGGAGTGTACGGTGGGCAGGAAAGCAATGTTGGAGTGTACGGTATGCAGGAAAGCAATGTTGGAGTGTATGGTGTGAAGGAAAGCAATGTTCATGTGTACCATACTCAGGAAAGCAACACTGGAGTGTGCAGGAAAGCAATGTTGGAGTGTAGGGTGTGCAGGAAAGCAATGTTGGAGTGTAGGGTGCGCAGGAAAGCAATGTTGGAGTGTAAAGAGTGCAGGAAAGCAATGTTGGAGTGTACGGAGTGCAGGAAAGCAATGTTGGAGTGTACGGAGTGCAGGAAAGCAATGTTGGAGTGTACGATGTGCAGGAAAGCAATGTTGGAGTGTGCGGTGTGCAGGAAAGCAATGTTGGAGTTTGGGGTGTGCAGGAAAGCAATGTTGGAGTTTGGGGTGTGCAGGAAAGGAATGTTGGAGTGTGCGGTGTGCAGGAAAGTAATGTTGGAGTGTGGGGTGTGCAGGAAAGCAATGTTGGGAGTGTACGGAGTGCAGGAAAGCAATGTTGGAGTGTACGGTGTGCAGGAAAGCAATGTTGGAGTGTACGATGTGCAGGAAAGCAATGTTGGAGTTTGGGGTGTGCAGGAAAGCAATGTTGGAGTTTGGGATGTGCAGGAAAGCAATGTTGGAGTGTGCGGTGTGCAGGAAAGCAATGTTGGAGTGTGCGGTGTGCAGGAAAGCAATGTTGGAGTGTGCGGTGTGCAGGAAAGCAATGTTGGAGAGTGGGGTGTGCAGGAAAGCAATGTTGGAGTGTGCAGTGTGCAGGAAAGCAATGTTGGAGAGTGGGGTGTGCAGGAAAGCAATGTTGGAGTGTGTGGTGTGCAGGAAAGCAATGTTGGAGTGTACGGTGTGCAGGAATGCAATGTTGGAGTGTGGGGTGTGCAGGAAAGCAATGTTGGAGTGTACGGAGTGCAGGAAAGCAATGTTGGAGTTTGGGGTGTGCAGGAAAGTAATGTTGGAGTTTGGGGTGTGCAGGAAATGTGGGGTGTGTTAGAATGTGGGGTGTGTTAGAATGTGGAGTGTGCAGGAAAGCAATGTTGGAGTGTACGGTGTGCAGGAAAGCAATGTTGGAGTGTGTGGTGTGCAGGAAAGCAATGTTGGAGTTTGGGGTGTGCAGGAAATGTGGGGTGTGTTAGAATGTGGGGTGTGCAGGAAAGCAATGTTGGAGTTTGGGGTGTGCAGGAAATGTGGGGTGTGTTAGAATGTGGGGTGTGTTAGAATGTGGGGTGTGCAGGAAAGCAATGTTGGAGTGTGCAGTGTGCAGGAAAGCAATGTTGGAGTTTGTGGTGTGCAGGAAAGCAATGTTGGAGTTTGTGGTGTGCAGGAAAGCAATGTTGGAGTGTACGATGTGCAGGAAAGCAATGTTGGAGTGTGCGGAGTGCAGGAAAGCAATGTTGGAGTGTACGATGTGCAGGAAAGCAATGTTGGAGTTTGGTGTGTGCAGGAAATGTGGGGTGTGTTAGAATGTGTGGTGTGCAGGAAAGCAATGTTGGAGTGTGCAGTGTGCAGGAAAGCAATGTTGGAGTGTACGATGTGCAGGAAAGCAATGTTGGAGTGTACGATGAGCAGGAAAGCAATGTTGGAGTGTACGGTGTGCAGGAAAGCAATGTTGGAGTGTGTGGCGTGCAAGAAAGCAATGTTGGAGTGTAAGGAGTGCAGGAAAGCAATGTTGGAGTGTACGGAGTGCAGGAAAGCAATGTTGGAGTGTGTGGTGTGCAGGAAAGCAATGTTGGAGTGTAAGGAGTGCAGGAAAGCAATGTTGGAGTGTAAGGAGTGCAGGAAAGCAATGTTGGAGTGTGCGGTGTGCAGGAAAGCAATGTTGGAGAGTGGGGTGTGCAGGAAAGCAATGTTGGAGTGTGCAGTGTGCAGGAAAGCAATGTTGGAGAGTGGGGTGTGCAGGAAAGCAATGTTGGAGTGTGTGGTGTGCATGAAATGTGGGGTGTGTTAGAATGTGCAGTGTGCAGGAAAGCAATGTTGAAGTTTGGGGTGTGCAGGAAATGTGGGGTGTGCAGGAAAGCAATGTTGGAGTTTGGGGTGTGCAGGAAATGTGGGGTGTGTTAGAATGTGGGGTGTGCAGGAAAGCAATGTTGGAGTGTACGGAGTGCAGGAAAGCAATGTTGGAGTTTGGGGTGTGCAGGAAATGTGGGGTGTGCAGGAAAGCAATGTTGGAGTTTGGGGTGTGCAGGAAATGTGGGGTGTGTTAGAATGTGGGGTGTGCAGGAAAGCAATGTTGGAGTGTACGGAGTGCAGGAAAGCAATGTTGGAGTGTGTGGTGTGCAGGAAAGCAATGTTGGAGTGTGCGGTGTGCAGGAAAGCAATGTTGGAGTGTACAGAGTGCAGGAAAGCAATGTTGGAGTTTGGGGTGTGCAGGAAATGTGGGGTGTGCAGGAAAGCAATGTTGGAGTTTGGGTTGTGCAGGAAATGTGGGGTGTGTTAGAATGTGGGGTGTGCAGGAAAGCAATGTTGGAGTGTGTGGAGTGCAGGAAAGCAATGTTGGAGTGTGTGGTGTGCAGGAAAGCAACGTTGGAGTGTGTGGTGTGCAGGAAAGCAATGTTGGAGTGTACGGAGTGCAGGAAAGCAATGTTGGAGTGTGTGGAGTGCAGGAAAGCAATGTTGGAGTGTACGATGTGCAGGAAAGCAACGTTGGAGTGTGTGGTGTGCAGGAAATTTGGGGTGTGTTAGAATGTGGGGTGTGTTAGAATGTGGGGGTGTGCGGAGAAGAACGGGTGCATGTAAAGATTTCGGGCAAGCAATTGATAGACCACACAGGACATGGCAGCCTATGGGCAGGCAAGGGTAAAGCGGGCATTGTTCGGCCACACAATGGTACAACGTATATAATAAGATTGTTAGGCGGCTCAGTGAACGGGGAAGCAGTCCTTTCCACCGGCTCCAAATTTATGAAGGCATTCAATTATTTTTAGATGAGGTTTGTGTGCGAAGAAATGAATGACAGCCGACAGCTGAAGGACAAGTTGAGGATAGCCAGACATTATGGACAGGTGCCAACTAAGGAACAATTGTTAGAGAACTAAGGTGGTGGGGGGGGGGGGGAGGATGGGATTATAGTCAGTGTCTACTAAATGTACTAACTCCCCCTCCCCCCCTTTCTCTCAGGTCTGGCTGTGGTTCCATCTACTGCATTTTCTATTCTTTACTTCTTTCAAGCACATGTTCTTCACTTCCTCGACCCCTACACCCTACAAAATCTCACCACCATGGGGCAATCCGCTCAACCTCCTCCCCCCACCTTGCTGCCCGCCAGCATTTACACCCCTCCCTCCATCCTACTAAACAACCCTCAGGAAACGCCCACATTTCCAGCCCTCAGCTTGTGTTCCCCGTAGTTCAGTCACAGAACGTGCCACCAAAGATCACGTACTTCCCCCACAGGAACCCCCATCAGCAATCTGTGCCCACACGGGGCAAACGCCAGTCCGAAGCGTCCAGCCTGTTCTTTCCTGCTGCCCTGGAAGGAGCGGTTCTTCCTTCGCAATACCCTTGGGCCATATTGTGGGACCCCACCGTCTCAGACGAGGAAGGGGCACAGAGTTCAGCTTCTTCCACCCCACGTCCTTTCTACCATCGCGAGTGGGGCTTGTTGGAGCACGACGAACCGGCGCGAGGGCTGGACCTGAAAGGGGTACCTACCACTCTGAGACCTCATGGCTTTCCCCCGCTACAAGAAGGTCAGTATTTGGTCAAAAGTGCCAAAAATCGAAACATCTTTACAGTCTCATACATCCGTTTTCTCTCTCTCTCTCCAGGGACTGACCCTCAACTTTACGTCACCATTGTGATCTCTGTGCTGATTGTGTTGGTGGCCACCGGCATAATCATCAAATTCTGGTGAGTATAAGAGCGTTCGTCTGTCAGACAACATTAAGGTCATTGAATGATATATGTAGTGAAGAGCTTAGCAAAGCTGGAAGCCGGGCTTTAAATGCCCCCAGGGACCCGTTCTTCCCATTATTGCATGAGTTTGCTCTACTTCCTTTACTGCTTGGTCAGCCAAATGACAGAACTAGCCCTTGATTTTGTCCTATGGGGGTTGACAGGGGAGGACTGGGCTGAAGCGGAGCATTTACCCCGCAGACTAGGTGGACGGGTGGCCCTATGTGAAGATATTTCACCAGATATCAGACCAGGATGTGCAGTTCGTAGCATATTCTGGGCATTGCATAGCAACCGGTTCCCTGTTTAGACCATCGATTGAGGTAAGTCTTCCGGCACCAGCTTAATTTGCAACTCTGAGACAGGCCTGGACTGGGACAAAAATTTGGCCCTGGACTTCATCCAGACTGGCCCACTTTGACAGGTCTCTCCCATGGTGGCCGGACAACTCCCGCACCCCCCCCCATCCGGCCACCCAAGCCCCCTCTCCCCCTTCACTAGCCATTCTATTTTATTAGAGTAGAACGGATGGTACTGGTACTTTTATAGGCAGTACCAGTGGAGAAGCTAGACATTATTTCACCCGGGGAAAAAAATCAGTTCGGTGCCCCCCACTTATGGGACAAGATCAGGCAGAAGTGAGAAACTCCCAGGCCATAGCTGTTAAATCAGCTTCTGGCCCCTCCCCCATGCTCCTCTGTTGCCCCCCTTCTGCTCCTCTGGTCCTCCCCCTGCTTCTCTGTTCCCCCTGGGTGAACTCTGCAGGGAGGGAGAGGAGGTGAGTACTGTTGGATGGGAGAGACAGGGGAGGGGGGCAGCGGTCTGCTGTCACTGATGCTGGCCCATTGAGCCATCGGCCCACCGGGAAACTCCCTGTAGTCCCGATGGCCAGTGCATCCCTGCTCTGAGATGTCATATGAATGAACGCCAAGAGCCTCAAAACATGCTGAGCCTGGAAGGGGTGTCACAATAAACCATGACCCCATAACCTTTAGCAGGGGCGCAGTGGCATCACTACGGTTGGTGTTACCTGGTGCGGTAAAATTTGGTGTCACCCCCCGCCCCGGGTCACTGTTCAATCCGGGGGAACTGAGCAGGATAGCGCATAAGCACAGCTCTACCCTCTGTAATCCCCCTAATGTAACGCCCCCCCCCATATCTTCCCTCCCTACAGTCACAGACCTCAGATCAGCACGCTCTGTCCACATGGATGTTTCTCCTCCTCCTCCTAGGCTCCTCCTCCTGTTGTGGATGTACTGTCAGTGTGGAGGAGGAGCCTAGGCTCCATCGGTCTGAGGAGTGCAATTGTTGTGGTCGCAGTGTTGCTTCCCAGGGGACATGCGGGCCCCTTGCACTATGGCACTCCGGAGCTGTCTGCCTCAACAAAATGTATAGAAAAAAAAGGCAAAATAATTCCGCGCTGTCTCAACAAAATTTATACTCCTCCTCCCTCCCCGGACATCGCCGGGAGAGAGGAGATACCGGAGCGGGAGTGTGCAGGGGAAGGGGGAAGAGGAGAGAGCCGCGGCGCCACTCTCGATCCAGTGCTGTGACGGGTGTCACCCCCCGCTGCCCCCTAGCAACGCCACTGCAGGGGCGTACCTACAGGGGTCGCAATTGGGACCCAGCCCCATGCTCTAGAGGGCCTATGCTGCCCACCTGTACACCTGGATAGGAGGCCCAGTGGGGGCGGTTGCATATATAGGAACCAATATCTCTGTTTTCCTCCTGCAGCTGCTGAAAGCCTGCTTCTCCTCCTCTCCCTCCAGCGGCTGTAGAAGGAAAATAGAGAGATTGGTTGTTCTACATGCAGCCGCCCTCACCATTCCTCCTATCCAGCTTCTTTCTCCTGCCCCACCAATCCTGCGTGTAGCGCCCCTGTACTTCCAAGTACGGACCCTATTCAAATTTAGAGGGGGATGAGAGACTTACTCAGATCTCATCCATGTGAATTATGCTAGTATAGTGCTGTGCTGTTGTTTCATTCTGTGTTCCAACGATATCTTCCCATCTTGGAACGACAGGTGGCGGCAGTGGAGACCAGCGAGAGCGCCTTCTTGCCAGCAGCCAATCAGAGGAGTTTTTCCCTCGCGGGGCATGCTGGGGAGGGTACTTCTTTAAGGCACCATTTTTGGCATAGGAAATTCGCGGTTGGATCGGCGTGCGGCACCCACCTTCAGGCTGTGCGCACACATCACGGGCCCAGGCGTTATGGCCTACCAGGCCGGGGCGAACGTGCTACGCGGAGTTCCTGACTCTGGACCCTCATGGTCCGGAGCAAATAAAACTGCTGAGGGACCCCAGTGACTTACTGGGGCCTCACTTCTACGAGAAGATCCCAAGCGAGTTGTGCTGTTCGGTGGGGAGTCAGTCTGAGGAGAGCCCGGAGGCAGGTGATCCAATAGGGTCTAGACGAGCCATCGGGGATCAAGGTAACCGGACACTGGGAGTTTGTTATATGGCAACCTGTCAGCCGGTCACCTATACCAAGAACTATCTGGAGACAATTCAGACATCTGCTTACTGAGGAGGAATCGCTCCATCAAGTCGCGTTCCAGAGCAAGGGCCTGTAGCTAGGGTTGCCACCTTTTCTTCAAGCCAAACCCGAACACTTTCTCCGCTATAGGGTTGTAAAATACCTGGGACACCTTTGGGGTTACCCAAAGAGAGTAGTAATGAGGTGTGCTACAATGAACAGTGGCTGTGGCTAAATTGCATTAACGGTGGTGCGGGGGGGGGGGGGGGGGGACTTATAGGGGCATGGTTAAATAAAACAAAGCATTGGTGTACCCATAAAATATGATTCAATTAATAAAAGAAATGTCAGTTAAAATACAAACTAGTCTACCATAAAAGTGGACATTGTTAGCCAGTAGGGCAGCGGACGGTGTCACCCAGTGAGTACAGTATATATGGATGGTGGGGGGGGGGGGGGGGAGAACTGTATATATGCATGGAGTATGGGGGGGGGGGGGTCTGTATATATGGATGGTGTATTGGGGGCTGTATGTATGGTATATGGATGGGGGGACTGTATATATGGATGGTGTATTGGGGGGGAGAATTGTATATATCGGGGGGTCTGTATATATGGATGGTGGGGGGGGAACTGTATATATGCATGTAGTATTAGGGGGGCTGTATATATGCATGGTGTATGGGGGGGGGCTGTGTGTGTGTGTGTGTATATATATATATATATATATGTGTATAATATATTAGTGTAAGGTGGGGACTGTACATATGCATGGAGTATGGGGGGGGGGGGACTGTATATTATGCATGGTGTATGGGGGGGCTGTATGTATGGGATGGGGGTCTGTATGGGGGGGGGGACTGAATATATGGGTGTATTGGGGGGAAGAACTGTATATATGCATGGAGTATATGCATGGAGTGTGGGGGCTGTATATATATGCATGGTGTATAGGGGGGGGGGCTGTATGCATGTATGGTGTATGGGGGGGGGACTGTATATATGTATGGTGTAAGGGGGGAGTCGGTATATATGCATGGTGTATGGAGGGCTGTGTGTATGTATGGTGTATGGGGGAGGACTGTATAGGTGTATGGGGGGAGCTGTAGGCTGTACATATGTATAGTGTATGGGGGGACTGTATATATGGGGGGTCTGTATATATGAATGGTGTATGGGGGGGAGAACTGTATATATGAGGGGGCCTGTATATATGCATGGTGGGAGGGGAGAACTGTATATATGGGGGGTCTGTATATATGGATGGTGGGGGGGAACTGTATATATGCATGTAGTATTAGGGGGGCTGTATATATGCATGGTGTATGGGGGGGGGCTGTGTGTGTGTGTATATATATATATATATATATATGTGTATAATATATTAGTGTAAGGTGGGGACTGTACATATGCATGGAGTATGGGGGGGGGGGGACTGTATATTTGCATGGTGTATGGGGGGGCTGTATGTATGGTGTATGGGGGGGGGGGACTGAATATATGTATGGTGTATTGGGGGGAGAACTGTATGGATGGGGGTCTGTAAATATGGATGGTGGGGGGGTTGAACTGTATATATGCATGGAGTATTGTGTGGGGGCTGTATATATATGCATGGTGTATAGGGGGGGGGGGCTGTATGCATGTATGGTGTATGGGGGGGGGGGACTGTATATATGTATGGTGTAAGGGGGGAATCGGTATATATGCATGGTGTATGGAGGGCTGTGTGTATGTATGGTGTATGGGGGAGGACTGTATAGGTGTATGGGGGGAGCTGTAGGCTGTACATATGTATAGTGTATGGGGGGACTGTATATATGGGGGGTCTGTATATATGAATGGTGTATGGGGGGGGGGGAGAACTGTATATATGAGGGGGCCTGTATATATGCATGGTGGGAGGGGAGAACTGTATATATGGGGGGTCTGTATATGTGGATGGTGGGGGGCAGAACTGTGTATAATATATATTGGGGGGTCTGTATAATTGCATGGTGTATGGGGGGGCTGTATGCATGTATGGTGTAAGGGGGGGGGGGCTGTATATATTGCATAGTATATGGTGGTGGGGGAGGCAAAAACTTACATTACAAGCTGAGCTCCAATCCCAGCACGATATCTGCAAACTTTACCATCAGAGCTGCAGGGAATGGGGAGGCTCCGCCTTCAACCCCACCTCCCTGTCCCTTCTGCAGCCAACCAGAGGAGAGTCCCCGGCAACATGGAGGTTTCGCCTCTTCACTCTGCCTCTGTGTCTGTCCTGTCTGCAGCACACAGAGGTGCACTGACATTGGGGGAGGGGGGATGGATAAGATAGGAAGGGAGCAGGTCAGCAGGAGCGGACTGGACTCGAGACACACGCGGCCGCCGCCGTAGCGGCGCAGTTTCGCACAGACACAGGGAGCCACTGGCGGGTGACGGGTCTGAATAATTTGCCCGGGTCTCAGGCGGGCAGAGACCCGGACAAACGGTCCAAAACCCGTACTGTCCGGGTCAATCCCGTACGGGTGGCAACCCTACCTGTAGCAGAGGCCCTACTCCTAATTTCCATTGAGCCAAGTCGGTGTCAGAGGCTTGTGTTTCTTATCAAGGTTCTTAATGACATCCCGGCTGCCAGTTCCGTGAGAGAGACTGTCCGGGTGCATCCGGCTGGAGTGGCGACGAGTTAAAAAAAGGTACACGCCGATCCCAAAACAAACCAGTGGCTCCTGCGGGGGTAGCGCTGCACATGCTCTATCTCATTCCCCCTGTGCTCTCTACGGACCACCCCCCATCATCCTCTGCAGCCCTGATGGCCTTTCCTCTCCCGTCAGCTGATGTGGGGGATAGAGCGGGTCTCGTGGTGCCAACAGCATTTTGAGGGACAGAATGTGGCCTGGTTGGTCTATACCCAAATGGGGAGGGGTCCAGGAAAGATGGCGTGTCCCTGTCCTTTCCCTACTTGTCCGGAACCTCTCTCTCCGGCTAATCGATGTCCCTGTCCGATGGGTGACCTGTCCCTACACTACCCAGGTGTGAAATGTGTGCCAAGCATGGGAGCCAGGGCCTTAACCACTTGCCGACCGCGCTATAGCGAAAATACTGCTACAGCGCGGTTGAGTAGTTTTGACACGACGTCCCTGGGACGCGCTCGCGAAAGTGTCCGTGCTCGCCGGGTCTAGAAGACCCGGCGCATCACGGATCACGGTAAATTGCCGCTGATAGCGGCCGTTTACCACGTGATCGCGCCGTCAAATGATGGCGCGATCACTTGTAAACAAACCGGCGTCATTTGATGACGCCGGTTCCTCCCTCTCCTCCCTCTCCTCTCTGTACCGTTAGGTACAGTGTGCGGGGAGAGGGGGGGGGAGCGGGGTGTCAGCAGCTGAGCTGTGGCTGGATCTGTGACAAATGCAGTCACAGATCCAGCCATCCCTCAAAACATCCCAGCTCTGCAATCCCCAGTAAACAGCAATCCCCCCAGTACCCAGCATTACCCCAGTACCCAGCAATACCCCAGTACCCCACAATACCCCAGTACCCCACATTACCCCAGTACCCCACAATACCCCAGTACCCTGCATTACCCCAGTACCCCACAATACCCCAGTACCCCACAATACCCCAGTACCCTGCATTACCCCAGTACCCTGCATTACCCCAGTACCCCACAATACCCCAGTACCCCAATACGCTGCAATACCCCAGTACCCCAATACTCTGCAATACCCCAGTACCCCAATACTCTGCAATACCCCCAGTACCCCAATACTCTGCAGTACCCCAATACTCTGCAGTACCCCAGTACCCCAATACTCTGCAATACCCCAATACTCTGCAGTACCCCAATACTCTGCAGTACCCCAATACTCTGCAGTACCCCAGTACCCCAATACTCTGCAATACCCCAGTACCCCAATACTCTGCAATACCCCAGTACCCCAATACTCTGCAATACCCCTGTACCTCAATACTCTGCAGTACTCCAGTGCCCCAATACTCCAGTACCCCAATACCTCAGTACCCCAATACCGCAATACCCTGAAATGCCCAAATACTCTGAAATACCCAAATACTCTGAAATACCCAAATACTACCGCCTATGGGGATTTTTAGGTAGCGAAGTTTGGCGCCATTCCATGAGCGTGCGCAATTTTGAAGTGTGACATGTTGGGTATCTATTTACTCGGCGTAACGTCATCTTTCACATTATGAAAAAAAATTGGGCCAACTTTACTGTTTTTTTTTTTTTTTAGCACAAAACTGTTTTTTAAAAAAAACACGCGTTCAAAAAATTTCTACGAAAATACCGTGCGAGATAAAAAGTTGCAACGGCCGCCATTGTATTCTCTAGGGTCTTTGCTAAAAAATAATATATAATGTTTTGGGGTTCTATGTAATTTTCTAGCAAATAAATGATGATTTTTCCATGTAGGAGAGAAATGTCAGAATTGGTCTGGGTGTTCCAGAACGCCTGATGGTGCTCCCTGCATGTTGGGCCTCTGTATGTGGCCACGCTGTGTAAAAGTCTCACACATGTGAAGGTGCTCCCTGCATGTTGGGCCTCTGTATGTGACTACGCTGTGTAAAAGTCTCCCTCATGTGATGGTGCTCCCTGCATGTTGGGCCTCTGTATGTGACTACGCTGTGTAAAAGTCTCCCTCATGTGATGGTGCTCCCTGCATGTTGGGCCTCTGTATGTGACTACGCTGTGTAAAAGTCTCCCTCATGTGATGGTGCTCCCTGCATGTTGGGCCTCTGTATGTGGCCACGCTGTGTAAAAGTCTCACACATGTCAAGGTGCTCCCTGCATGTTGGGCCTCTGTATGTGACTACGCTGTGTAAAAGTCTCCCTCATGTGATGGTGCTCCCTGCATGTTGGGCCTCTGTATGTGACTACGCTGTGTAAAAGTCTCCCTCATGTGATGGTGCTCCCTGCATGTTGGGCCTCTGTATGTGACTACGCTGTGTAAAAGTCTCCCTCATGTGATGGTGCTCCCTGCATGTTGGGCCTCTGTATGTGGCCACGCTGTGTAAAAGTCTCACACATGTCAAGGTGCTCCCTGCATGTTGGGCCTCTGTATGTGACTACGCTGTGTAAAAGTCTCCCTCATGTGATGGTGCTCCCTGCATGTTGGGCCTCTGTATGTGGCCAGGCTGTGTAAAAGTCTCCCTCATGTGATGGTGCTCCCTGCATGTTGGGCCTCTGTATGTGGCCACGCTGTGTAAAAGTCTCCCTCATGTGATGGTGCTCCCTGCATGTTGGGCCTCTGTATGTGACTACGCTGTGTAAAAGTCTCCCTCATGTGATGGTGCTCCCTGCATGTTGGGCCTCTGTATGTGACTACGCTGTGTAAAAGTCTCCCTCATGTGATGGTGCTCCCTGCATGTTGGGCCTCTGTATGTGGCCACGCTGTGTAAAAGTCTCACACATGTCAAGGTGCTCCCTGCATGTTGGGCCTCTGTATGTGACTACGCTGTGTAAAAGTCTCCCTCATGTGATGGTGCTCCCTGCATGTTGGGCCTCTGTATGTGGCCAGGCTGTGTAAAAGTCTCCCTCATGTGATGGTGCTCCCTGCATGTTGGGCCTCTGTATGTGGCCACGCTGTGTAAAAGTCTCCCTCATGTGATGGTGCTCCCTGCATGTTGGGCCTCTGTATGTGACTACGCTGTGTAAAAGTCTCCCTCATGTGATGGTGCTCCCTGCATGTTGGGCCTCTGTATGTGGCCACGCTGTGTAAAAGTCTCACACATGTGATGGTGCTCCCTGCATGTTGGGCCTCTGTATGTGGCCACTCTGTGTAAAAGTCTCCCTCATGTGATGGTGCTCCCTGCATGTTGGGCCTCTGTATGTGACTACGCTGTGTAAAAGTCTCCCTCATGTGATGGTGCTCCCTGCATGTTGGGCCTCTGTATGTGGCCACGCCGTGTAAAAGTCTCCCTCATGTGATGGCGCTCCCTGCATGTTGGGCCTCTGTATGTGGCCACGCTGTGTAAAAGTCTCACACATGTGATGGTGCTCCCTGCATGTTGGGCCTCTGTATGTGGCCACGCTGTGTAAAAGTCTCCCTCATGTGATGGCGCTCCCTGCATGTTGGGCCTCTGTATGTGGCCACGCTGTGTAAAAGTCTCACCCATGTCAAGGTGCTCCCTGCATGTTGGGCCTCTGTATGTGACTACGCTGTGTAAAAGTCTCACACATGTGAAGGTGCTCCCTGCATGTTGGGCCTCTGTATGTGGCCACGCTGTGTAAAAGTCTCCCTCATGTGATGGCGCTCCCTGCATGTTGGGCCTCTGTATGTGGCCACGCTGTGTAAAAGTCTCACACATGTGATGGTGCTCCCTGCATGTTGGGCCTCTGTATGTGGCCACTCTGTGTAAAAGTCTCCCTCATGTGATGGTGCTCCCTGCATGTTGGGCCTCTGTATGTGGCCACGCTGTGTAAAAGTCTCCCTCATGTGATGGCGCTCCCTGCATGTTGGGCCTCTGTATGTGGCCACGCTGTGTAAAAGTCCCACACATGGGGTATCGCCATACTCCGGAGGAATAGCAGAATGTGTTTTGGGGTGTAATTTGTGGTCTGCATATGCTGTGTGTGAGAAATAACCCGCTAATATGACAGAAACAAGTTTTTTTTTTTACAGAATTTTCAGTCGTTTTTCTTTTATAGCGCAAAAAATAAAAAACCCAGAGGTGATCAAATACCACCAAAAGAAAGCTCTATTTGTGTGAAAAAAAGGACACAAATTTCAAATGGGTAGAATGTTGTATGACTGAGTAATTGTCATTCAAATTGTGAGAGCACCGAAAGCTGAAAATTGGTCTGGTTAGGAAGGGGGTTTAAGTGCCCAGTGGTCAAGTGGTTAAATGGGCTCTGCTTGACCCAAGATAGCTGCTAGAGTCACATGGGGTGGCAGCATCCAATTGAATAGCTTTTCCAGTGACCCAGGAAACCCATAGAGAAACTATGTTCCTCTAGACTTCCTCTCCATCTGCAGTAGACTGCAGCTGCCTACAAGTGATTTTGATTTTCTCATGTAGATGCCGCTGGCCAGTAACTTTCCTGCACTTCTCTACATAAATTCACAAAGGAAAGCCCCACTTAAAGTCCATTCAAGTTTCTTATTTTACCTGAGACTCTGAAGAAGCGTTTTCTGGTCCCTGAAACACGTTGGATGGGCGGAGCTTGCAGAGATCCCAACACATTTCAGTAGCCTGTCCTGAGGCCTCACTCCCACATACAGCTCTGTAGCAGAGAGGATCACACTCTTCTTCCAGCATTCACCAAAGTATGAACTAACTGGAAACTTCATACAATAATAAGATCCTTTGTTGCAGTGCATCGCGGGGGGGGCAGAGACTTATAAAGCCTGCGATTGAGTCAGCCAATCCGCTTCCCTGAAATTTGTACAAAAAGGTTTCTGTGGATGGTCTTTGCTTTTCCATTCTGCTTCCCCATAAGAAACACTAAAAGCGATTCTCAGCAGGCGATCGCTACACTGAAGCCTAAAAGCGGCACATAAACACTTTATGAGAGGTGGATGGCGGCGGGTTATCTCTGGATTTTTAAAAGTGCCATCCATTGATGAAAGGTGAGATCGGGGTAAATGCATGCCGTAATGTTAACCCCTTCAGCTCCGGGCGGTTTTCACCCCTTTCATGACCAGGAGTCATTGGGAGACACAGGGGGACATTGGGAGACACAGGGGGACATTGGGAGACACAGGAGAACATTGGGAGACACAGGGGGACATTGGGAGACACAGGGGGACATTGGGAGACACGGGATGACATTGGGAGACACAGGGGGACATTGGGAGACACGGGAGAACATTGGGAGACACGGGATGACATTGGGAGACACGGGATGACATTGGGAGACACAGGGGGACATTGGGAGACACAGGAGAACATTGGGAGACACAGGATGACATTGGGAGACACAGGGGGACATTGGGAGACACAGGGGGACATTAGGAGACACAGGAGAACATTGGGAGACACGGGAGAACATTGGGAGACACAGGATGACATTGGGAGACACAGGGGGACATTAGGAGACACAGGGGGACATTGGGAGACACAGGGGGACATTGGGAGACACAGGGGGACATTGGGAGACACAGGGGACATTGGGAGACACAGGGGGACATTGGGAGACACAGGGGGACATTGGGAGACACAGGGGGACATTAGGAGACACGAGAGAACATGGGAGACACGGGAGAACATGGGAGACACAGGATGACATTGGGAGACACAGGGGGACATTGGGAGACACAGGGGGACATTAGGAGACACAGGGGGACATTGGGAGACACAGGGGGACATTGGGAGACACAGGGGGACATTGGGAGACACAGGGGGACATTGGGAGACACAGGGGACATTGGGAGACACAGGGGGACATTGGGAGACACGAGAGAACATGGGAGACACGGGAGAACATGGGAGACACGAAAGAACAAGGGAGACATGGGAGAACAATGAGACACACAGGAGAACATTGGGACCCATATATGATAGCGGGTTATTTCTGAATTTTTTGAAGTTCCAGCCATTGATGAAAGGTGTAAGGGTAAAGTCAGTCAGGGTAAAGACATGCCGTTATGTCAACCCCCTCAGCTCCGGACCAGGAGTCATTGGAACACACAGGAGAACAGTGGGACACAATGGGGAACATTGGGACACAACGGGGAACATTGGGACACATAGGAGAACATTGGGACACATAGAAGTCCCTAAACAAAAAGGTTTCTGTGGACGGACTTCGTTCCCCATAAGAAACACTAAAAGCGATTCTCAGCAGGCGATCGCTACATTGAAGCCTAAACGCGGCACATAAACACTTTATGAGAGGTGGATGGCGGCGGGTTATCTCTGGATTTTTAAAAGTGCCATCCATTGATGAAAGGTGAGATTGGGGTAAATGCATGCCGTAATGTTAACCCCTTCAGCTCCAGGCGGTTTCATGACCAGGAGTCATTGGGAGACACAGGGGGACATTGGGAGACACAGGGGGACATTGGGAGACACTGGAGAACATGGGAGACACAGGAGAACAATGGGAGACACTGGAGAACATGGGAGACACAGGAGAACAATGGGACACACAGGAGAACATTGGGAGACACGGGGTGACATTGGGAGACACGGGATGACATTGGGAGACACGGGATGACATTGGGAGACACGGGATGACATTGGGAGACACAGGGGGACATTGGGAGACACAGGGGGACATTGGGAGACACGGGATGACATTGGGAGACACGGGATGACATTGGGAGACACAGGGGATGACATTGGGAGACACAGGGGGACATTGGGAGACATGGGAGAACATTGGGAGACACAGGATGACATTGGGAGACACAGGGGGACATTGGGAGACACAGGGGGACATTGGGAGACACAGGGGGACATTGGGAGACACAGGGGGACATTGGGAGACACAGGGGGACATTGGGAGACACAGGAGAACATTGGGAGACACGGGAGAACATTGGGAGACACAAAAGAAAATTGGGACACATGGGAGAACATTGGGAGACACAGGAGAACATTGGGACCCATATATGATAGCGGGTTATTTCTGAATTTTTTGAAGTTCCAGCCATTGATGAAAGGTGTAAGGGTAAAGTCAGTCAGGGTAAAGACATGCCGTTATGTCAACCCCCTCAGCTCCGGACCAGGAGTCATTGGAACACACAGGAGAACAGTGGGACACAATGGGGAACATTGGGACACAACGGGGAACATTGGGACACATAGGAGAACATTGGGACACATAGAAGTCCCTAAACAAAAAGGTTTCTGTGGACGGACTTCGTTCCCCATAAGAAACACTAAAAGCGATTCTCAGCAGGCGATCGCTACATTGAAGCCTAAACGCGGCACATAAACACTTTATGAGAGGTGGATGGCGGCGGGTTATCTCTGGATTTTTAAAAGTGCCATCCATTGATGAAAGGTGAGATTGGGGTAAATGCATGCCGTAATGTTAACCCCTTCAGCTCCAGGCGGTTTTCACCCCTTTCATGACCAGGAGTCATTGGGAGACACAGGGGGACATTGGGAGACACAGGGGGACATTGGGAGACACAGGAGAACATTGGGAGACACAGGAGAACATTGGGAGACACGGGAGAACATTGGGAGACACAGGGGGACATTGGGAGACACAGGAGAACATTGGGAGACACGGGGTGACATTGGGAGACACGGGATGACATTGGGAGACACGGGATGACATTGGGAGACACGGGATGACATTGGGAGACACAGGGGGACATTGGGAGACACAGGGGGACATTGGGAGACACGGGATGACATTGGGAGACACGGGATGACATTGGGAGACACAGGGGGATGACATTGGGAGACACAGGGGGACATTGGGAGACATGGGAGAACATTGGGAGACACAGGATGACATTGGGAGACACAGGGGGACATTGGGAGACACAGGGGGACATTGGGAGACACAGGGGGACATTGGGAGACACAGGGGGACATTGGGAGACACAGGGGGACATTGGGAGACACAGGAGAACATTGGGAGACACGGGAGAACATTGGGAGACACAAAAGAAAATTGGGACACATGGGAGAACATTGGGAGACACAGGAGAACATTGGGACCCATATATGATAGCGGGTTATTTCTGAATTTTTTGAAGTTCCAGCCATTGATGAAAGGTGTAAGGGTAAAGTCAGTCAGGGTAAAGACATGCCGTTATGTCAACCCCCTCAGCTCCGGACCAGGAGTCATTGGAACACACAGGAGAACAGTGGGACACAATGGGGAACATTGGGACACAACGGGGAACATTGGGACACATAGGAGAACATTGGGACACATAGAAGTCCCTAAACAAAAAGGTTTCTGTGGACGGACTTCGTTCCCCATAAGAAACACTAAAAGCGATTCTCAGCAGGCGATCGCTACATTGAAGCCTAAACGCGGCACATAAACACTTTATGAGAGATGGATGGCGGCGGGTTATCTCTGAATTCTTAAAAGTGCCATCCATTGATAAAAGGTGAGATTGGGGTAAATGCATGCCGTTATGTTAACCCCTTCAGCTCTGGGCGGTTTTCACCCCTTTCATGACCAGGAGTCATTGGGAGACACATAGGAGAACACTGGGAGACATGGGGGACATTAGGAGACATGGGGGACATTGGGACACATAGGAGAACATTGAGACACAGGATAACGTTTGGGAGACACAGGAGAACATTGGGAGACACAGGAGAACATGCCGTAATGTTAACCTCTTCAGCTCTGGAATTTTTACCCCCCCCTTCATTAAAGGACATTGTTTGCTATTCAGCACTGCGCTACATTAACTGACAATTGCGCAGTCGTGCGACACTGTACACAAATCACATTTATATTATGTTTTTCCACAAATAGAGATTTATTTTGGTGATATTTGATCACCTCTGTGTGTAAGCAGCTCCCAGAAGGACCCACAGACCATGGGCAGCTCCCAGCAGAACCCACAGGCCATGGGCAGCTCCCAGACCCACAGGCCATGGACAGCTCCCAGCAGAATCCACAGACCATGGACAGCTCCCAGCAGAATCCACAGACCATGGACAGCTCCCAGCAGAACCCACAGACCATGGACAGCTCCCAGCAGAACCCACAGGCAATGGACAGCTCCCAGCAGAACCCACAGACAATGGGGAGCTCCCAGCAGGACCCACAGACAATGGGGAGCTCCCAGCAGGACCCACAGACAATGGGGAGCTCCCAGCAGGACCCACAGACAAAGGGGAGCTCCCAGCAGGACCCACAGACATGGACAGCTCCCAGCAGAACCCACAGACATGGACAGCTCCCAGCAGGACCCACAGACAGTGGTCAGCTCCCAGCAGGACACATAGACCATGGTCAGCTCCCAGCAGGACCCATAGACCATGGGGAGCTCCTAGCAGGACCCATAGACCATGGGGAGCTCCTAGCAGGACCCATAGACCATGGGGAGCTCCCAGCAGGACCCATAGACCATGAGCAGCTCCCAGAAGGACCCACAGACCATGGGCAGCTCCCAGCAGAACCCACAGACCATGGGCAGCTCCCAGCAGGACCCATAGACCATGGACAGCTCCCAGCAGAACCCACAGACCATGGACAGCTCCCAGCAGAACCCACAGACCATGGACAGCTCCCAGCAGAACCCACAGACCATGGACAGCTCCCAGCAGAACCCACAGACCATGGACAGCTCCCAGCAGAACCCACAGACCACAAGCAGCTTCCAGCAGAACCCACAGACCACAAGCAGCTTCCAGCAGAACCCACAGACCACAAGCAGCTTCCAGCAGGACCCACAGCCCATGGACAGCTCCCAGCAGGACCCATAGACCATGGACAGCTCCCAGCAGAACCGACAGACCATGGACAGCTCTTATTAGAACCAACAGCCCATGGATAGCTCCCAGCAGGACCCACAGACCATGGGCAGCTCCCAGCAGAACCCACAGACCATGGACAGCTCCCAGCAGGACCCACAGACAATGGGGAGCTCCCAGCAGGACCCACAGACAAAGGGGAGCTCCCAGCAGGACCCACAGACAAAGGGGAGCTCCCAGCAGGACCCACAGACATGGACAGCTCCCAGCAGAACCCACAGACATGGACAGCTCCCAGCAGGACCCACAGACAGTGGTCAGCTCCCAGCAGGACACATAGACCATGGTCAGCTCCCAGCAGGACCCATAGACCATGGTCAGCTCCCAGCAGGACCCATAGACCATGGGGAGCTCCTAGCAGGACCCATAGACCATGGGGAGCTCCTAGCAGGACCCATAGACCATGGACAGCTCCCAGCAGGACCCATAGACCATGGGGAGCTCCCAGCAGGACCCATAGACCATGGACAGCTCCCAGCAGAACCGACAGACGATGGACAGCTCCCAGCAGAACCGACAGACCATGGACAGCTCTTATTAGAACCAACAGCACATGGATAGCTCCCAGCAGGACCCACAGACCATGGGCAGCTCCAAGCAGGACCCACAGACCATGGACAGCTCCCAGCAGAACCCACAGACCATGGACAGCTCTTATTAGAACCAACAGCCCATGGATAGCTCCCAGCAGGACCCACAGACCATGGGCAGCTCCAAGCAGGACCCACAGACCATGGGCAGCTCCAAGCAGGACCCACAGACCATGGACAGCTCCCAGCAGAACCCACAGACCATGGACAGCTCCCAGCAAAACCACAGACCACAAGCAGCTTCCAGCAGGATCCACAGACCATGGGGAGCTCCCAGCAGGACCCAAAGACCATGGGGAGCTCCCAGCAGGACCCACAGACAAATGGACAGCTCTTATTAGAACCGACAGCCCATGGACAGCTCCCAGCAGAGCCCACAGCCCATGGGGAGCTCCCAGCAGGACCCACAGACCATGGGGAGCTCCCAGCAGAAGCGACAGACCATGGACAGCTCCAGCAGAACCAACAGACCATGGACAGCTCCAGCAGAACCAACAGACCATGGGGAGCTCCCAGCAGAACCAACAGACCATGGGGAGCTCCCAGCAGAACCAACAGACCATGGGGAGCTCCCAGCAGAACCGACAGACCATGGGGAGCTCCCAGCAGAACCGACAGACCATGGGGAGTTCCCAGCAAAGCCCACAGCCCATGGGGAGCTCCCAGTAGGACCCACAGACCATAGGCAGCTCCAAGCAGGACCCACAGACCATGGACCGCTCCCAGCAGGACCCACAGACCATGGGGAGCTCCCAGTAGGACCCACAGTACATGGACAGCTCCCAGTAGGACCCACAGACCATGGACCGCTCCCAGCAGGACCCACAGACCATGGACAGCTCCCAGCAGGACCCACAGACCATGAGGAGCTCCCAGTAGGACCCACAGACAATGGACAGCTCCCAGTAGGACCCACAGACCATGGACAGCTCCCGGGAGAACCCACAGTGTTAGGTGCTATTTTGAGGTTACTGGGTGGACACTGGGGCAGAGTAAATGGGTGTATGGGGGGGGGGGTAGATAGATAGGGTGAGGGGGTCAACTGGTCCTGAGTGTGTCCGGGTCTCTTACCTCAGTGATAGCAGCTGATAGTGCCAGCTCAACAGGTCCTTGCATGGTGGCATCCTCCAGTCCTGGGGGTGGGGGGGGGGGGCGCGGATACTCCTGTCCTGGGGTCAAGCAAAGTTGCAGCCTGAGCCAGTCATGTTGATCCCAGGTCCCGACTCCCAGGCGTGTCCCCGGCATCCAAGATCCTGGGAGTTGTAGTTCCCCGACTGTGCTGCGCCAATTCTCCACCCACCAGGAGCTAGAGCATGGAGTGGACTACAACTCCCAGAATGCAACAGTGTCAGCTAGTTGGCGACGGCGGGTTAATAGTCCCTCCATAAGATGCACAGACATTCCCCCCCACATTTTTTTTGGGGGGGGGGGGGGGGGAGTGCGTCCTGTGTAGCGAAAAATATGGTATCTCTTTTTGTTACATTCTGCTAAAACTTTGGTGAATCGGGACTGCCGGGACCTCGAAGGAGGGAACATCCCCCCGAAAAAATTGTACGGTGGTGCAAATAAAATAAAAAAAGTACCCCGGCCAGAACTCAATGGTGCCCCAACCCCTCCGAGCAACGCTTCTCCCTAAAAGATACTAAAAGCGCTTCTTCCCAGCGGGCGGGCGGGCGCGGCACATAAACACTCCGTGATGGAATATACGGCGGCGGCGGCGGTTTATTCCTGTATATTTTATAAAGTGCCGGGCCCTGATGAGATGTGCGCTGTGGTGAAACGCACGCCGGTTATGTTAAGCAGATGACTGTGTGACACTCTCCGCAGCGTTAATTGTAGCACCTCTGAGTGGTTTCCCGCTGTGCCCTTCGATATCCTTACTGAGCGCGCTCCTCGTCTGCGGGAATTTGTTTCCTCCACAGAACAAATTGCATTACAAATAACTTCAACATGAAAGTGACCTTGAGACGTTCGCATAGAAGTGTAAAAATAGCTCCATCCCACGGCTGACATACTTCCCAAACGGGACTTCGCCTCAAACTTTTTATTTTTAATCGGAGCTTTCTTGAAGCTTTTACAGGCGCGGGGACGCGGCGCGTACAAATAATGAACAGTGACAGCGAGCGCGACCAAAGAGAGACAAAAAGCCGCCGTCACCGTGTATTCAATTAGTGAATAAAATACGTTGCTCAGAATAGGAAATAAGTGTCAGCGGGTGACTTTGTGTCGGCGGGGGGGGGGGGGGGGGGGGGGGGGGCGGTATTTATAGCTGGAACTTGATGGAACTCAGTCCTACCACCTCTGGCTCAGGGCCTCTGCTCCCCGCTCACCACTATCCCTGGTGAACAGACCGGCTTCTGTGTTTACCATTGATGGCTCCCACAGATCCAGAGCTCCCAAGTGTCCCGGATTTCGAGGGATTGTCCTGAGTGAGTGGGTGAAAAGCGTATATATAGCGCAACACATGCGAACTGAATCTCCTCGGGGCGCTTGGTATCCATTTTCTTCCTTTAGAATAGATGAGTTTTCAGGTTTTTCCCGAAGGTCTGGTGATCCACTTCCATGCGAATGCTGGTTGGTAAAGCGTTCCATAGTCTGGGTCCTTGGACTGCAAATCTCTGTTCTCCTTTGGACTTGTATCTGGCCTTGGGTATCTGGAGTAGATTTTGGTTGGTAGAACGGAGAATGCGATCGGGGTCGTGACATTGTCCTGGATTTCAAAGGACTGTCCTGGATTTCGAGGGACTGTCCCGGATTTCAAGGGACTGTCCCGGATTTCAAGGGACTGTCCCGGATTTCAGGGGTACTGTCCCGGATTTCAGGGGTACTGTCCCGGATTTCAGGGCGACTGCCCTGGATTTCAAAGGACTGCCCTGGATTTCAAGGGACAGTGCTAGATTTCGGGGGACTGTCCTGGATTTCGGGGGGACTGTCCTGGATTTCAGGGGGACTGTCCTGGATTTCGGGGGGACTGTCCTGGATTTCGGGGGGACTGTCCTGGATGTCGGGGGGACTGTGCTGGATTTCGGGGGACTGTCCCGGATTTCAAGGGACTGTGCTGGATTTCGGGGGACTGTCCTGGATTTCGGGGGGACTGTCCTGGATTTCGGGGGGACTGTCCTGGATTTCGGGGGGACTGTCCCGGATTTCGGGGGGACTGTCCCGGATTTCGGGGGGACTGTCCTGGATTTCGGGGGGACTGTCCTGGATTTCAGGGGGACTGTCCCTGATTTCAAGGGACTGTGCTGGATTTCGGGGGACTGTCCCGGATTTCAAGGGACTGCCCTGGATTTCAAAGGACTGCCCTGGATTTCAAGGGACAGTGCTAGATTTCGGGGGACTGTCCTGGATTTCGGGGGGACTGTCCTGGATTTCGGGGGGACTGTCCTGGATTTCGGGGGGACTGTCCTGGATTTCGGGGGGACTGTCCTGGATTTCGGGGGGACTGTCCTGGATTTCGGGGGGACTGTGCTGGATTTCGGGGGACTGTCCCGGATTTCAAGGGACTGTGCTGGATTTCGGGGGACTGTCCTGGATTTCGGGGGGACTGTCCTGGATTTCGGGGGGACTGTCCCGGATTTCGGGGGGACTGTCCCGGATTTCGGGGGGACTGTCCTGGATTTCGGGGGGACTGTCCTGGATTTCAGGGGGACTGTCCCTGATTTCAAGGGACTGTGCTGGATTTCGGGGGACTGTCCCGGATTTCAAGGGACTGTGCTGGATTTCGGGGGACTGCCCTGGATTTCAAGGGACTGTGCTGGATTTCGGGGGCCTGTCCTGGATTTCAGGGGGACTGTGCCGGATTTCGGGGGACTGTGCCGGATTTCGGGGGACTGTGCCGGATTTCGGGGGACTGTCCCAGCTAGGCACACGGGACACATAAACACCGGCTTTATACTCAGTTGCCTGAAAAGCTTTCTTTTCTGACCCGCAATTCGCAGCCAAACAGCACTATTGCCACAATGCAAAACCATTGAACACCTCGGGGGCCCTAATCGCTAATCACGTCACCGATATACAATTTTCAGTCCCCCCGTCCCCCCGTCCCCCCGGCCCGCTGATCTCTGCATTGATTATGATCCTGTGAGCTGTTTATATCCTGAACAGTTGATATTTGGCCGCCATTCCTGTAAATCTTGGCAAAGGAAAGGCGTTCTTCTGAGTGCCCAGATCCCGAGGTGGAGCGGGAGAGGAAAGGAACGATGCCACGACTTGACAAGTGAGCTTACAGTTCATTGGCAGGAGAGTTTACCGTCCTTCCGTGTCATAAAAGTTGCCTCAGTGGTCCTCAGGCCTGCTTGGCTCTTTGTCAGCTGGCAGGAAGCGGCACACTTAGCCTTGAACAGGTTGGAAGCCGTCCCAAGGGCACTGGGCTGTCTCTTCTCAGTCCCTCTCACCCCCCCCCCCCAAGGACATCAGAAGATTTGCTCAGCCGTAGTCATGGTCAACCTCGCTATTGCCAACATGGGTCACTGGAGGGACATGGCTGCATATGTGAGGGACATGGCTAGAGGGACATGGCTGAACGGACATGGCTGTATATGTGAGGGACATGGCTGAAGGGACATGACTGCATATGTGAAGGACAAGGCTAGAGGGACATGGCTGAAGGGACATGGATGCATATGTGAGGGACATGGCTGCATATGTGAGGGACAAGGCTAGAGGGACATGGCTGAACGGACATGGCTGCATATGTGAGGGACATGGCTGAAGGGACATGGCTGCATATGTGAGGGACATGGCTAGAGGGACATGGATGGAGGGACATGACTGCATATGTGAGGGACATGGCTAGAGGGACATTGCTGAACGGACATGGCTGCATATGTGAGGGACATGGCTAGAGGGACATGGCTGCATATGTGAGGGACATGGCTAGAGGGACATGGCTGAAGGGACATGGCTGCATATGTGAGGGACATGGCTAGAGGGACATGGCTGAACGGACATGGCTGCATATGTGAGGGACATGGCTGAAGGGACATGGCTGCATATGTGAGGGACATGGCTAGAGGGACATGGCTGCATATGTGAGGGACATGGCTGAAGGGACATGGCTGCATATGTGAGGGACATGGCTAGAGGGACATGGCTGCATATGTGAGGGACATGGCTGGAGGGACATGGCTGGAGCATGACTGCATATGTGAGGGACATGGCTAGAGGGACATGACTGCATATGTGAAGGACAAGGCTAGAGGGACATGGCTGAAGGGACATGGATGCATATGTGAGGGACATGGCTGCATATGTGAGGGACATGGCTAGAGGGACATGGCTGCATATGTGAGGGACATGGCTGGAGGGACATGGCTGGAGCATGACTGCATATGTGAGGGACATGGCTAGAGGGACATGACTGCATATGTGAAGGACAAGGCTAGAGGGACATGGCTGAAGGGACATGGATGCATATGTGAGGGACATGGCTGCATATGTGAGGGACATGGCTAGAGGGACATGGCTGCATATGTGAGGGACATGGCTAGAGGGACATGGCTGAAGGGACATGGCTGCATATGTGAGGGACATGGCTGAAGGGACATGGCTGCATATGTGAGGGACAAGGCTAGAGGGACATGGCTGAAGGGACATGGCTGCATATGTGGGGGACAGGGCTAGAGGGACATGGCTGCATATGTGAGGGACATGGCTAGAGGGACATGGCTGGAGGGACATGGCTGGAGGGACATGACTGCATATGTGAGGGACATGGCTAGAGGGACATGGCTGAAGGGACACGGATGCATATGTGAGGGACAAGGCTAGAGGGACATGTCTGGAGGGACATGGCTGCATATGTGGGGGACATGGCTAGAGGGACATGGCTGGAGGGACATGGCTGCATATGTGGGGGACATGGCTGCAATATGTGGGGGGACATGGCTGCATTTGGGGACACATTTAAAAAAAGTATCGGTATTCGGTATCGGCGAGTACATGAAAAAAAGTATCGGTACTTGTACTCGGTCCTAAAAAAGTGGTATCGGGACAACCCTACTAATTATTATTTAGTTTCCACCGACTTCTATGGGGAAACTCGCTTTGCTATGCAAGTGCTTTGGATTACAAGCGTTCTCTTGGAATGGATTATTCCCGTAATCCGAGGTTCCTCTGTACTTGGAAACACGACTGGCTAATAGCAGAAGCGGAAGGAGGAGGATTCTAGGAGATATGTGTGTATTATCCATCCCAAGGACAGTGATGGGGAACCTCGGCGCCCCCCCCGATGTTTTGGAACTACATTTCCCATGATGCTCCACTACACTGTAGAGTGCCTGAGCATGATGGGAAATGTAGTTCCAAAACATCGGGGGTGCCGAGGTTCCCCATCACTGCCCTAGGATGTCACCGGTCACAAGTGTTACACTGTATGTACTGATCTGTGGTTTTATCTTCCCCCAGCTGTGAGCGCAGACAGAAACGCCGGCGCAACCGCAACGAGCGCTGTGCTTTACCGGAAGAAGGAAGCCTGCAGCCCCTGACCGACTTGTCACCCGACGCCGACATCCCCGGGCTCCACCCATTAAAACTCGGCGACTTCAACAAAAGTGGTCTGGATGACAGGAGTGTTCCCTGCAGAACAAGCAAGTAAGTCAACCGGGCTTTTCCCCTATAGAGTGCAAGGAGACCGAGGGCCACCCAACCAACAGGGGCCGCTGGGGCTCAACATTTTGGGGGGGCGCAAACAAAACGAAAAAAAACATCAATTGCAGCCTCACTGTGCCCATCAAACGCAGCCACTGTGCCCATCAATTGTCGCCACTGTGCCATGCCAAACGCAGCCACTGTGCCATCAATTGTCGCCACTGTGCCATGCCAAACGCAGCCACTGTGCCCATCAATTGTCGCCACTGTGCCATGCCAAACGCAGCCACTGTGCCCATCAATTTTCGTCACAGTGCCATGCCAAACGCAGCCACTGTGCCCATCAATTGTCGCCACTGTGCCATGCCAAACGCAGCCACTGTGCCCATCAATTTTCGTCACAGTGCCATGCCAAACGCAGCCACTGTGCCCATCAATTGTCGTCACTGTGCCATGCCAAACGCAGCCACTGTGCCCATCAATTGTCGTCACAGTGCCATGCCAAACGCAGCCACTGTGCCCATCAATTGTCGCCACTGTGCCATGCCAAACGCAGCCACTGTGCCCATCAATTGTCGCCACTGTGCCATGCCAAACGCAGCCACTGTGCCCATCAATTGTCGCCACTGTGCCATGCCAAACGCAGCCACTGTGCCCATCAATTTTCGTCACAGTGCCATGCCAAACGCAGCCACTGTGCCCATCAATTGTCGTCACTGTGCCATGCCAAACGCAGCCACTGTGCCCATCAATTGTCGCCACTGTGCCATGCCAAACGCAGCCACTGTGCCCATCAATTGTCGCCACTGTGCCATGCCAAACGCAGCCACTGTGCCCATCAATTGTCGCCACTGTGCCATGCCAAACGCAGCCACTGTGCCCATCAATTGTCGCCACTGTGCCATGCCAAACGCAGCCACTGTGCCCATCAATTTTCGTCACAGTGCCATGCCAAACGCAGCCACTGTGCCCATCAATTGTCGTCACTGTGCCATGCCAAACGCAGCCACTGTGCCCATCAATTGTCGCCACTGTGCCATGCCAAACGCAGCCACTGTGCCCATCAATTGTCGCCACTGTGCCATGCCAAACGCAGCCACTGTGCCCATCAATTTTCGTCAGTGCCATGCCAAATGCAGCCACTGTGCCCATCAATTGTCGTCACTGTGCCATGCCAAACGCAGCCACTGTGCCCATCAATTGTCGTCACAGTGCCATGCCAAACGCAGCCACTGTGCCCATCAATTGTCGCCACTGTGCCATGCCAAACGCAGCCACTGTGCCCATCAATTGTCGCCACTGTGCCATGCCAAACGCAGCCACTGTGCCCATCAATTGTCGCCACTGTGCCATGCCAAACGCAGCCACTGTGCCCATCAATTTTCGTCACAGTGCCATGCCAAACGCAGCCACTGTGCCCATCAATTGTCGTCACTGTGCCATGCCAAACGCAGCCACTGTGCCCATCAATTGTCGTCACAGTGCCATGCCAAACGCAGCCACTGTGCCCATCAATTGTCGCCACTGTGCCATGCCAAACGCAGCCACTGTGCCCATCAATTGTCGCCACTGTGCCATGCCAAACGCAGCCACTGTGCCCATCAATTGTCGCCACTGTGCCATGCCAAACGCAGCCACTGTGCCCATCAATTGTCGCCACTGTGCCATGCCAAACGCAGCCACTGTGCCCATCAATTGTCGCCACTGTGCCATGCCAAACGCAGCCACTGTGCCCATCAATTGCAGCCACTGTGCCCATCAATTGCAGCCACTGTGCCCATCAATTGTCATCACTGTGCCATGCCAAACGCAGCCACTGTGCCCATCAATTGCAGCCACTGTGCCCATTAATTGCAGCCACTGTGCCCATCAATAAACGCCACTGTGCCCATCAAACACAGCCACTGTGCCATAAAATTGTCACCACTGTGCCCATATATTGTCGCCACTGTGCCATGTCAAACGTAGCCAGTGTGCCCATCAATTGCTGCCAGTTCCCCCGTAAAATGCCGCCAGTTTGCCCCCCAGCCCGGCACTTACCTTTCTCGGTCAGCCATCCTCCTCCACGACCCCTCAATGTCTTCTCCCGCCCTCGATGTCGCTTCAGCCAATCAGGTTACCGGTAACCAGACCCTGTAAAACCCGATTGGCTAAGGCGCCTGTCAGTGTTAACCAGGGAATGCCCACCCCGTGCGTCCCCAGGTTAACTATTTGGAAGCCGATTAGAGCCCACAAGCTGTAATCAGGAAGCCTATCAGAGCCGCTGTCTCTCATAGACACCTCCAAAGCCAATCAGCTGCCGTTATTCAGATGGCCGGAGCTCACCAGGGGGCCGGCCATCTGAATAGTGGGCAATGCACAAATCTATGTGTTGTATTCAGTGGCGGTGCGGGAGAGAGAGGGGGCGGCGCTCTGGCGCCCTCTATGGACGAACCGCCACTGCCAACGAACATGAGAGCGGCGTGTAAGGCAGAACTACGGCCTCCCATCAATACTTATGTACATCGGCCCACCTCGGCCCAATGCAGGAGGCGTTTCTTATACCTGATGGTCCGCCCCCTGGAGTAGTCCACACTTCTATCTTCCAGGTCCTGCTCATGCTCTATGCCAAGAGGTCTCCAAACGTTCTAGACAAAGGGCCGCTTTCCTGTCCTTTAGACTTCAGGGGGGCCGCACCGTGGCCAGTAGAAAATGTCTGGAGGCAGGGCCGATCCTAGGGTCACAGACGCCTGGGTGCAGAAATATTTCTGGAGCCCCCACATTCATCTTACTAACTCCTCCCTTTTACACATTGTTTCTATGGCTACGACACAAACACAGAGATGCTCCCCTCAGAACCCTTCATTAGTGTCCCCCACAGCAGGTGTGCCCCATCAGAGCCCCCCCACAGCAGGTGTCCCCCATCAGAGCCCCCCCCCACAGCAGGTGTCCCCCATCAGAGCCCCCCCACAGAGTCCCCCATCCCCCCCCCACAGCAGGTGTCCCCCATCAGAGCCCCCCCCCACAGCAGGTGTCCCCCATCAGAGCCCCCCCACAGCAGGTGTCCCCCATCAGAGCCCCCCCACAGAGCCCCCCCCCACAGCAGGTGTCCCCCATCAGAGCCCCCCCCCACAGCAGGTGTCCCCCATCAGAGCCCCCCCCACAGCAGGTGTCCCCCATCAGAGCCCCCCCACAGCAGGTGTCCCCCATCAGAGCCCCCCCACAGCAGGTGTCCCCCATCAGAGCCCCCCCCACAGCAGGTGTGCCCCATCAGAGCCCCCCCCACAGCAGGTGTGCCCCATCAGAGCCCCCCCCACAGCAGGTGTGCCCCATCAGAGCCCCCCCCACAGCAGGTGTCCCCCATCAGAACCCCCCCCACAGCATGTGTGTCCCATCAGAGCCCCCCCCCCACAGCATGTGTGCCCCATCAGAGCCCCCCCCCACAGCAGGTGTCCCCCATCAGAGCCCCCCTACAGCAGGTGTGCCCCATCAGAGCCCCCCCCACAGCATGTGTGCCCCATCAGAGCCCCCCCCCACAGCAGCTGTGCCCCATCAGAGCCCCCCCACAGCATGTGTGCCCCATCAGAGCCCCCCCCCACAGCATGTGTGCCCCATCAGAGCCCCCCCCCACAGCATGTGTGCCCCATCAGAGCCCCCCCACAGCAGGTGTCCCCCATCAGAGCCCCCCTACAGCAGGTGTGCCCCATCAGAGCCCCCCCCACAGCATGTGTGCCCCATCAGAGCCCCCCCCCACAGCAGCTGTGCCCCATCAGAGCCCCCCCCACAGCATGTGTGCCCCATCAGAGCCCCCCCCACAGCATGTGTGCCCCATCAGAGCCCCCCCCACAGCAGCTGTGCCCCATCAGAGCCCCCCTACAGCAGCTGTTGCCCCATCAGAGCCCCCCCCCACAGCATGTGTGCCCCATCAGAGCCCCCCCCCACAGCATGTGTGCCCCATCAGAGCCCCCCCCACAGCATGTGTGTCCCATCAGAGCCCCCCCCACAGCATGTGTGCCCCATCAGAGCCCCCCCCCCACAGCATGTGTGCCCCATCAGAGCCCCCCCCCCACAGCAGGTGTCCCCCATCAGAGCCCCCCTACAGCAGGTGTCCCCCATCAGAGCCCCCACACAGCAGGTGTCCCCCATCAGAGCCCCCCCACAGCAGGTGTCCCCCATCAGAGCCCCCCCCACAGCAGGTGTCCCCCATCAGAGCCCCCCCACAGCAGGTGTCCCCCATCAGAGCCCCCCCCCCACAGCAGGTGTCCCCCATCAGAGCCCCCCCCCACAGCAGGTGTCCCCCATCAGAGCCCCCCCCCCCACAGCAGGTGTCCCCCATCAGAGCCCCCCCACAGCAGGTGTCCCCCATCAGAGCCCCCCCCCCCCACAGCAGGTGTCCCCCATCAGAGCCCCCCCCCCCACAGCAGGTGTCCCCCATCAGAGCCCCCCCCCCACAGCAGGTGTCCCCCATCAGAGCCCCCCCCCACAGCATGTGTCCCCCATCAGAGCCCCCCCCACAGCAGGTGTCCCTATAGATCAGTACTTGTCCATTAAATCCCTGCAGCTCGGGCGCGCTGGGAGCAGACTTTGCCATGTTTTTGTTTATAGCGCAAAAAATAAAAACCGCAGAGGCGATCAAATACCACCAAAAGAAATCTCTATTTGTGGGGAAAAAAAGGACGCCGATTTTGTTTGGGAGCCGCGTCGCACGACCGCGCAATTGTCAGTTAAAGCGACGCAGTGCCGAATCGCAAAAACTGGCCGGGTCCTTAACCTGCATAATGGTCCGGGGCTGAGGGGGTTAAGGGGCACCAAACTGTAGTCAGTGGAAGCAAAAAAATGTAATCAATGACGCCTAGTGCCTCGGAGGATTCGCACTCTCCATTAGAAGACACAAACGTCGCCCCGCGCCGCTCATCACTCTGTACCGTGCGATAATAATCAATATGATGAGTAACGTCTCTGCACCTGGGTCCTCCGTATACCAAAACCACCGGCACCCGGACACTGCCCCCTTGTGGCCAACACTCCGCCATCTCTCCAGGCAAACGTATACAGGAAAACCTCGGATTGAGAGGATAGATCATTCCAGAAACACGCTTGTAATCCAAAGCGCTTGTATATCAAAGCATTTTATTTACAGGGTATAAAAGAGAAGAGAGGCTCCGCCTCTAAGTGTAGCGATAAGTGGCTAAATGTTGTCCCTTCATTACATGTCACCAGATTGCTACACTTAGAGGAGGAGCCTATCTTCTCTGTTATACTCAGGTGTGACATGACGCTGCTCTTATATCAAGACATCGCTTGTATATCAAGGCAACATCTATTAAAACACTTTGCTTGTCTTGCAAAACGCTCTCAATCCAAGGTTTTCCTGTGTGAGGAATCTTTATCATTTCCAACAATTCCGTCTATAAGATACAAATTCTCACAAACATTTATACTAAAAGGTGAAAAACCCCGGAGAACTTTTATTACATTTCTTGTTTATAGATGTTTTGCCGCCATAAACTCGCCATGATCCATAATATTCAATGAAAGAGATTCCATTTAGAGGTGGAAATAAATACACCGATTATATGGGAGCCGTCTATCCAGTCCTGAGATTTACACAGTTCTGCTACAAACAGTGGCGGCTGGTGTTTTTTTTTGGGGGGGGCAGCAAACAACCACCCATCCCCCCTCAGAAGCGACACACAACTACCCCCCCCCCCCCCGAGTGGCACGTCCGGCACTTATCCCACCGTGGCGGGTGGCAGACAGCGTGCAGCGGCTCGGCTCCAAGTCCTCTCCTCCATGGTGGCTTCTAGCTCCTCCCCTTCTCCTCCTAGGCGTCCAATAGGATTGTCTCTATCCGGGTGAGCGGTGTCAAAGCCCACTTCCTGATGGGCCGGGAGGAGGATGAGTGTTACAACAGGGCTTTTTTTCCTCGAAGAATAGGTGCAGGTACTCCCACCCTTCTGAGTCACTGCTTTTCTCCGCCCCTTACCCACCATCGAGCACTGTCCCTTGGTCCCACCCCATACCCACCATCGAGCACTGTCCCGCCATCATTTATCGCCACTGTGCCATGCCATCAAACGCAGCCACAATTGTGCCCATCAATTGTCACCACTGTGCCCAACAATTTTCGCCACTGTGCCATGCCAAACGCAGCCACTGTGCCATCAAACGCAGCCACTGTGCCATCAATTGTCGCCACTGTGCCCAACAATTTTCACCACTGTGCCATGCCAAACGCAGCCACTGTGCCATCAATTGTCGCCACTGTGCCATACCAAACGCAGCCACTGTGCCATCAAACGCAGCCACTGTGCCATCAATTGTCGCCACTGTGCCCAACAATTTTCACCACTGTGCCATGCCAAACGCAGCCACTGTGCCATCAATTGTCGCCACTGTGCCATACCAAACGCAGCCACTGTGCCATCAAACGCAGCCACTGTGCCATCAATTGTCGCCACTGTGCCATACCAAACGCAGCCACTGTGCCATCAAACGCAGCCACTGTGCCATCAAACGCAGCCACTGTGCCATCAAACGCAGCCACTGTGCCATCAAACGCAGCCACTGTGCCATCAATTGTCGCCACTGTGCCCAACAATTTTCACCACTGTGCCATGCCAAACGCAGCCACTGTGCCATCAAACGCAGCCACTGTGCCATCAAACGCAGCCACTGTGCCCAACAATTTTCGCCACTGTGCCATGCCAAACGCAGCCACTGTGCCATCAATTGTCGCCACTGTGCCATACCAAACGCAGCCACTGTGCCATCAAACGCAGCCACTGTGCCATCAATTGTCGCCACTGTGCCATACCAAACGCAGCCACTGTGCCATCAAACGCAGCCACTGTGCCATCAAACGCAGCCACTGTGCCATCAAACGCAGCCACTGTGCCATCAATTGTCGCCACTGTGCCCAACAATTTTCACCACTGTGCCATGTCAAACGCAGCCACTGTGCCATCAAACGCAGCCACTGTGCCATCAATTGTCGCCACTGTGCCCAACAATTTTTGCCACTGTGCCCACAATTTTCACCACTGTGCCATGCCAAACGCAGACACTGTGCCATCAAACGCAGCCACTGTGCCATCAATTGTCACCACTGTGCCCTTCAATTTTCGCCATTTGTGCCCTGTAAAAAGCTGCCACTGTGCCCTGTAAAATGCCCCCTCCACCTACCTTTCTGGGGTCGGCCAACCTGCTTCTCCCGCCCTTGATGACGCTTCAGCCAATCAGGTAATCAGAACCGGTGAACCCGATTGGCTGAGACGCCTGTCAGTGTTATCCAAGGAACGCACCCCCCGTACGTCCCCTGGATAACTATTTGGAAGCCTATTACAGCCTGAGGCACTTTCACAGCCAACCAGCTGCCGTTAATTCAGATGGTCGGCGCTCGCCAGGGGGCCGGACACCTGAATAGTGGGCGGAAGCGGTAATACATAGATTCATGCAATGCATGAATCTATGTATTGTATTCAGTGGCGGTGCGGGAGCGAGAGGGGGCGGTGCTCCGGTGCTCTATGGACCCACCACAACTGGAGCCAAGCTTGGGGAGGGGGGGTAATGAGGTGTCAGGAATGTAGAAATGAAAGGAATGTTTCTCAACAGATGAGGAGTTTGCAGCCGGCTCCTTGGGGGAAGAAGGGTGCTCTTGCCACCAGTGGCATCCTTGAAGATCCTCACACGGGGGGGGGGGGGGGGGGGGGGGGGGTTCCTTCCTCAATCCAGGACTTTATCCCAAGTGCCTTGTGCAGAGGAGACGACACGAGAGACACGAGAGAGACGACACAAGAGAAATGACACGAGAGACACGAGAGGCACGAGAGAGACGAGAGAGACGACACAAGGAAAATGACACGAGAGACACGAGAGACACGAGAGACACGACACAAGAGAAATGACACGAGAGACACGAGAGACACGAGAGAGACGACACAAGAAAAATGACACGAGAGACACGAGAGACACGAGAGAGACGACACAAGAAAAATGACACGAGAGACACGAGAGAGACGACACAAGAAAAATGACACGAGAGACACGAGAGAGACGAGAGACACGAGAGAGACGACACAAGAAAAATGACACGAGAGACACGAGAGACACGAGAGAGACGAGAGAGACAACACAAGGAAAATGACACGAGAGACACGAGAGAGACGAGAGACACGAGAGAGACGACACAAGGAAAATGACACGAGAGACACGAGAGAGACGAGAGACACGAGAGAGACGACACAAGAGAAATGACACGAGAGACACGAGAGAGACGAGAGACACGAGAGAGACGACACAAGAGAAATGACACGAGAGACACGAGAGAGACGACACAAGAGAAATGACACGAGAGAGACGACACAAGAAAAATGACACGAGAGACACGAGAGACACGAGAGAGACGACACAAGGAAAATGACACGAGAGACACGAGAGAGACGAGAGACACGAGAGAGACGACACAAGAGAAATGACACGAGAGAGACGAGAGAGACGACACAAGAGAAATGACACGAGAGAGACGAGAGAGACGACACAAGAGAAATGACCCGAAAGCCACGAGAGGCTTCTAGCAAAACCGTCACAGATGAAATGTAATGCTACAGCCATTAGTTCCGCGCATTCTATAAGCGAGGGATCAACCGCGGCAGAGACGCTAAATCTCTTTTTAGGGGATTTGATTCGTCAGACATCGTAAAGTAGGCGCCTTTCTACCGCTTATCGGTTGGGTCCTTAAAGACGGTCACCTCCTTCACCTGAATGGCAAACCCCCCCGAACACCGCCGATCCTCAGGGAGAAGAGAATCCTCTCTATACAGATAAAAGGGATAATCTGTGATAAGGGAGAGCAGAGAGCTTGTCCCCGGGGATTCCAATCTCTACAGAGAGCAAAAGGGAAAGTCTTCACAGCCTTCATGGCCCGAGGCTGGAAACAGCACCAGACCGATCCTCTAGATCAGCCCGTCCCAATTTTTTTTTGGGGGGGGGGCGCAAACAAATGAAAAAAAAAAAATCATCATTTGCAGCCTCACTGTACCCATCAAACGTGGCCACTGTGCCATAAAATCGTCCCAACTGTGCCATGCTATCAAAGGCAGCCACTGTGCCATGCCATCAAACGCAGCCACTGTGCCATGCCATCAAACGCAGCCACTGTGCCATGCCATCAAACGCAGCCACTGTGCCATGCCATCAAACGCAGCCACTGTGCCATGCCATCAAACGCAGCCACTGTGCAATGCCAAATACAGCCACTGTGCCATGAGAAATGCAGCCACTGTGCCATGCCAAATGCAGCCACTGTGCCATGCCATTGTCGCCACTGTGCCATGCCAAACGCAGCCACTGTGCCATGCCATCAAACGCAGCCACTGTGCCATGCCATCAAACGCAGCCACTGTGCCATGCCATCAAACGCAGCCACTGTGACATGCCATCAAACGCAGCCACTGTGCCATGCCAAATGCAGCCACTGTGCCATGAGAAATGCAGCCACTGTGCCATGAGAAATGCAGCCACGGTGCCCATCAATTGTTGCCACTGTGCCATGCCAAATGCAGCCACTGTGCCATGCCATTGTCACCCACTGTGCCATGCCATTGTCGCCACTGTGCCATGCCAAACGCAGCCTCTGTGCCATGCCTCAAAAACCGCCAGATTGCTTCCCCCCCTGTCTCCCAGCACTTACATTTCTCGGGTCAGCCATCCTCCCTCGATGTTTTCTCCCTTGTCCCGCCCTCAATTTCGCTTCAGCAAATCAGATTACCGGTAAACCAGAACCGGTGAACCCGATTTGCTGAGACGCATGTCAGTCTTGTCTAAGGAACGCACCCCCCCCCCCCCCCCCCGTACGTGCCATAGATACGTTTTTGGGAGCCGGAGGGCTGTACTCGGAAAGCCTAACAGAGCCGATGGCTCTGATGGGCACTTCCGCACAGCCAACCAGCTGCCGTTATTCAGGTGGCCGGCGTTCACCATCCAGCCATCCGAATAGTCGGTGGCAGCCGGAAACAATAACATAGATTTATGCAATGCATGAAACCATGTTATTATCAGTGGCAGTGCAAGAGCCAGAGGGGGCGGCGCTCCAGCGCCCTCTATAGACGCACCGCCACTGCCCCAGGGGAACACTTAAAATAATAATAATAAATAATTTACCGTTCCTCCACCACTCCTTCCAATTGAAAACAATGGGACACTGCAGCTCTACCTCTGCAGAGGCGAATTTCCGGCAGTATTAACCCTTTTTTGGCCACTAGCGGGGGTTAAAAACCGCATGGCTAGCAGCCAAATACCGCCGCGATTCCGACGGTATAGCGCCATTAAAAATAAAGGCGCTATACTGCCACCGCACCTTCCGTCCTGGTGTGAAAGGGGCCTAAGAGTGGTGCACAGTGTCAATAGGAGCTGAAATGGTCCCCTTAAAATTGGGAGTCTTAGTCGTAGACCTGAATTCCTCAGGGGTGGAGACATCGACCGATAACACATTCTGCTCCTCAGGGGCAGGATCATCCGTCAAGGACTGGAATTCCTCAGGGGCAGAGCTATCGACCGATAACCCATTCTGCTCCTCAGGGGCAGGATCATCCGTCAAGGACTGGAATTCCTCAGGGGCAGAGACATCGATCGATAACACATTCTGCTCCTCAGGGGCAGGATCATCCGTCAAGGACTGGAATTCCTCAGGGGCAGAGACATCGATCGATAACACATTCTGCTCCTCACTCAGGGGCAGGACCATCCGTCAAGGACTGGAATTCCTCAGGGGCAGAGGCATCGATCGATAACACATTCTGCTCCTCACTCAGGGGCAGGATCATCCGTCAAGGACTGGAATTCCTCAGGGGCAGAGACATTGATCGATAACACATTCTGCTCCTCAGGGGCAGGATCATCCGTCAAGGACTGGAATTCCTCAGGGGCAGAGACATCGACCGATAACACATTCTGCTCCTAACTCAGGGGCAGGACCATCCGTCAAGGACTAGAATTCCTCAGGGGTGGAGACATCGACTGATAACACATTCTGCTCCTCAGAGGCAGGTTAATCAGTCAAGGACTAGAATTCCTCAGGGGCAGAGACATCGATCGATAACACATTCTGCTCCTCACTCAGGGGCAAGACCATCAGTCAAGGACTAGAATTCCTCAGGGGCAAAAACATCGATCGATGACACATTCTGCTCCTCAGGGGCAGAATCATCCGTCAAGGACTAGAATTCCTCAGGGGCAGAGACATCGATCGATAACACATTCTGCTCCTCACTCAGGGGCAGGACCATCCGTCAAGGACTGGGATGACTCAGAATCAATCTCTGCAGCTGATAGCTTGGAAGGCGCTAAAGCCCGATACACACCAAGGGCTCATTTACATTTTCTTCGGCTTCAACACACATTAACCACTTCAACCCCGGACCATTTGGCTGGCCAAAGACCAGAGCACTTTTTGCGATTCGGGCACTGACTGCGTCTCTTTAACTGACAATTGCGCAGTCGTGCGGCGTGGCCCCCAAACAAAAGATTTATTTTGGTGGTATTTGATCGCCTCGGCGGTTTTATTTTATTTTTTTCGCTATAAACAAATATAGAGCGACAATTTTGAAAAAATATATATATTTTGTACTTTTTCTATAATAAATATCCCCAAAAAGATATAAAAAAACATTTTTTTCCTCAGTTTAGGGCGATACGTATTCTACTACATATTTTTCGTAAAAAAAAAAAATCACAATAAGCGTTTATCGATCGGTTTGTGCAAAATTTATAGCGTTTACAAAATAAGGGATAGTTTTATGGCATTTTTATTATTATTTTTTTTTTTACTAGTAACAGTGGCGATCTGCAATTTATATCGTGACTGCGACATTGCGGCAGACACATCGGACACTTTTCAGAAATTTTTGAGACCATTGTCATTTATATAGCGATCAGTGCTATAAATATGCACTGATTACTGTAGGGAAGGGGTTAACACTAGGGGGTGAGGAAGGGGTTAAATGTGCTCCCTAGGGAGTGATTCTAACTGTAGGCGGGAGGGGAGTGACCGATCTGTGTCCCTATGTACACACCATCGGTCTCCTCTCTCCCTGACAGGACATGGATCTCTGTGTTTACACCCCATCATTACACACACAGATCCACGGTTCTGCTTCGTTACTGGGCAATCGCTGGTGCCCGGCGGACATAGCGGCATTACCTGAGGGCCCCATGCCACTAGGGGGCCCCCATCAGGGTTGCCAGCCTTGTTTAAAACCAGGGACAGTATGTAAAAATGTGTATTTTTTTAAAAAAATCCCAAGATTATCGCTGCCCCGCCTCTCCAGTACCTTTTTAGTGTGTGTATGTATACTGTGTGGTCCCATAATCTCCTATTGTGCAGGGGTCCCATAATCTCCTATTGTGCAGGGGTCCCATAATCTCCTATTGCCCGGGGTCCCATAATCTCCTATTGTGCAGGGGTCCCATAATCTCCTATTGCCCGGGGTCCCATAATCTCCTATTGTGCAGGGGTCCCATAATCTCCTATTTCCCGGGGTCCCATAGTTTCCTATTACAGGGGGTCCCATAATCTCCTATTGTGCAGGGGTCCCATAATCTCCTATTGCCCGGGGTCCCATAATCTCCTATTGCCCAGGGGTCCCATAATCTCCTATTGTGCAGGGGTCCCATAATCTCCTATTGCCCTGGGGTCCCATAATCTCCTATTGTGCAGGGGTCCCATAATCTCCTATTGTGCAGGGGTCCCATAATCTCCTATTGTGCAGGGGTCCCATAATCTCCTATTGTGCAGGGGTCCCATAATCTCCTATTGCCCTGGGGTCCCATAATCTCCTATTGTGCAGGGGTCCCATAATCTCCTATTGTGCAGGGGTCCCATAATCTCCTATTGTGCAGGGGTCCCATAATATCCTATTGTGCAGGGGTCCCATAATATCCTATTGCCCTGGGGGTCCCATAATCTCCTATTTCCCCGGGGTCACATAATCTCCTATTGTGCAGGGGTCCCATAATCTCCTATTGCCCGGGGGTCCAATAATCTCCTAATGCCAGGGGACCCCATAATCTCCTATTGTGCAGGGGTCCCATAATCTCCTAATTCCCAGGAACCCCCATAATCTCCTGATTTCCGTGGGCCTCATAATCTCCTATTGCCCTGGGGTCCCATAATCTCCTATTGCCCGGGGGTCCCATAATCTCCTATTGTGCAGGGGTCCCATAATCTCTTATTTCCCGGGGGTCCCATAATCTCCTATTTCTCGGGGGTCCCATAATCTATTTTCTGGGGGTCCCATAACCTCCTGATTTCCGTGGGCCTCATAATCTCCTATTGCCCGGGGGTCCAATAATCTCCTAATTCCCAGGAACCCCCATAACCTCCCGATTTCCGTGGGCCTCATAATCTCCTATTGCCCAGAGGCCCCATGAGTTGTCAGTCTGCCCCCTGGTGGACGCATACCAAACAGGTGCACATGGTGTAGGTCACAGACTTTGGGCTGTAGGAGAATGAAAAAAAACCCGTAAAAGAGTGCAGCGCTAAAAGTGATACTTAAAATATATAATAATAAGTGAAATTATATATGCAAATAAGAGCTCGTCCTTTAACAAATAGAGCAAGGAAGAACAAGTGAAAACAAAGAGAGATTGAAGGATAAAAAAGACTCCAAAAAACTCAGTGCCGGTGCCGCGTCATATTCGGCTCCCCCATCACAGACTGCCCAGGAAGTGCTGCGGTGGCAAACTGCGCATGCGCGATGCGTTCCAATGCATTTACGACACTGCACACCAGCGAAGCCGTCATTCAGAGCGACGTGGACTTAGGGGAAAGTGGCCAGTCGGCCTCGCGTCCCCGCTCCGCTCGGATGGTTGGCTCCGCTCGCTCGGCCTCCTGGCTCTTTTTTTTTTAACATCCTCCAATCCACGGGGATGTTAAGGAAAGAGCCTGGAAGCCAAACGAGGTTTCGCTGGTGTGCACTGCCGTAAATGCATTGGAAAGCATCGCGCATGCGCAGTTGGCCACCACAGCACTTCCGGAGCAGTCTGTGATGGGGAGCGGAGTATGACGATACACCGGCCATCATACAGATGGGTTCCAGGGAGACGCGACTTCCCTATGTGCTATGAGACTGATGCAAAGCAGTCTCTCCCTTTGGTAAGCAGGCAGTCCTGACTGACGGGTGCAGTGTGGAGATCTGTTCTATCAGTGGAAGATTGGCGTTCACCTGATCACTCTTCTTTTTTTTCACTTAAAGCGGATCTCCACCCTAAAGTGAAGATCCGCTGATCGGAACCCTCACCCCCCCCCTCCGGTGTCACAATTGACACCTTTCAGGGGGGAGGGAGGTGCAGATACCTGTCTAAAGACAGGTATCTGCAACCACTTCCGGCCCGCAGTCTCGGGCAAAAGTCGGGTTTTTTGGCGACATCCCGTCGCCCCCCCTTTGTGTGCTGGGAACTCTCGGGCTCCCAGCACACAGCGGGAGCCAATCGGCGGGCGCAGCGCGACTCGCGCATGCGCCGTAGGGAACCGGGCAGTGAAGCCGCAGCGCTTCACTTCCTGGTTCCCTCACCGTGGATGGAGGGGGGGAGCAGCAGGGTGAAGAGCGATCGCTCATCCTCTGCTGCGGACCCCGCTGGACTCCAGGACAGGTAAGTGTCCTAATATTAAAAGTCAGCAGCTGCAGGATTTGTATCCAATGGCTTTTAATATTTTGTTTTGCTGAACCATCCGCTTTAAAGGGACACTAAAGTCAGGGATTTAAAAAAAAAAAAAAATAACAAACATGTGATACTTACCTCCACTGTGCAGTTCGTTTTGCACAGAGTGGCGCGGAAAGCTGTCTTCTGGGGTCCCTCGGCGGCTGTCTGGGCTCCTCCTCGCAAAAGCTTTCCCTCTTCATGCGAGGGCGCTCGCACGGAGGAAAGCTTCTGCGAGCGCGCTCCCGTGATACAGCGGCGGCCATAGCCGCCGACTGTATCACTCGGCTCCGCCCCCGGCGCGCCGCGTCATCCGCTCTGATTGACAGCAGCGCTATCCAATGGCTGCGCTGCTATCAATCTGCCCAGCCTAGCCAATCAACGGCCAGGCTGGGAACCGAAGAGGACGACGTGGACGCGCCCGGGAGATTCGAACGGTCAGGTAAGTACAACAGGGGCTCGGGGGGGGGGGGGGGGGGGGGCGGTGCTGCTAGATGTTTTTTTTACCTTCATGCATAGGATGAATGAAGGTAAAAAAACTTGTACCTTTACAACCCCCCTTTAACCTTCACCACCGAGTGATTTTTTATCCTTCAATCTCTCTTTGTTTTCACTTGTTCTTCCTTGCTCTATTTGTTGAAGGACGAGCTCTTATTTGCATATATCATTTCACTTATTATTATAAATTTTAAGTATCACTTTTAGCGCTGCACTCTTTTTCGTTTTTATGCTTTATGGGGTTGTTGTACACAATTTCTAGTGCTAGCAGCTTACAGTTCATTTCATCTTTGCTGGCGCAGCGTCAGCCTTTTGGTCTTTTTCTGTAGGAGAATGGGCTGGAGAACTCGGTGTTATATTGTGTTCTTCAGTTATCCAGAAGGGCTGGTCACTAATCGGCTTGTGGCTTCTTATGCAAGTTAGTCCCCAGGGGGGAACCGGACTGTCTAAGGTGGTCATTGTCATGATCATAGGAAGAGCTCTACTGTCTAATGCCAAGTACACACTGTAACAGAATGGCCCGTGGGACCCAGAGGCTCATGAAGGGTGTGGGGTACTCCTGTTTCAGCTTCACCGATGACTAGGGGCATAGGATGACTGAGAAATGATATCTTGGACTACATGAGATGGGACAGTAATGATAATTCACAATGTATTCCAGGATATCTTGAAATATTACTGTTGGTTGATTCTGAACCCAACAGGTCAATTGAAAAAGTGAGAACACTGTTAGGTGTTAATGTCGTCTGCTACTGTCATGTAAATGAACCTTAGTATGGCTCCTAAGAACCTTTCATTGTGTTACGCTAATTGACACTGTATTGTGTGAAAGTTCTATTGATGATAGATGTGCGTTGTGAGTTAGCACAGTCTAAAGGTCAGATGTCTGACTTGTCAGCTGTAGTTAATTAGCTCATGTAAATTATGTCTATTAAAGGAATGTGTATTGTATAGCAGGTGAGAGAAGCCGGAATCATGAGGTCTACCTAAAAGATGTGTATTAGAGGCTCGTTAGGAACCATTGTGTAACCACTTAAGGACCGCCTACTGCACATTTACGTCGGCAGAATGGCACGGCTGGGCACATCAATGTATATATACGTTGTTTTTAGTACCCAGCCGTGGGTCGCGGGCGCGCGCCCGTGACCCGGTCCGAAGCTCCGGGACCACGGGATTCGCGGACCCGATCGCCGCTGCAGTGTGGCGATCCGTCCCTGGAGCGGAAGAACGGGGAGAGCCGTGTGTACACGCGGCTTCCCCGTGCTTCTCTGTGGCTGTAGCATCGATCGCGTCATCCCTGTAATAGGGGGACGCGATCGATGACGTCACACCTACAGCCACACCCCCCTACACTAGTAAACAAACCACATAGGCACACATCCCCTACAGCGCCACCTGTGGTTAACTCCCAAACTGCAACTGTCATTTCCACAGTAAACAATGCAAATTTAAATGCATTTTTTACTGTGAAAATGACAATTGTCCCAAAAATGTGTCAAAATTGTCCGAAGTGTCCGCCATATTGTCGCAGTCACGAAAAAAATCGCTGATTGCCGCTATTAGTAGTAAAAAAAAAAAAAAAATTTATAAAAATGCAATAAAACTATTCCTTATTTTGTAAACGCTATAAATTTTGCGAAAACCAACCGATAAACGCTTATTGCGATTTTTTTTACCAAAAATACGTAGAAGAATACGTATCGGCCTAAACTGAGGAAAAAAAAAGAAGTTTTTTTATATATTTTTGGGGGATTTTTATTATAGCAAAAAGTAAAAAATATTGCATTTTTTTTTAAATTGTCGCTCTATTTTTGTTTATAGCGCAAAAAATAAAAACCGCAGAGGTGATCAAATACCACCAAAAGAAAGCTCTATTTGTGGGGAAAAAAGGACGCCAATTTTGTTTGGGAGCCACGTCGCACGACCGCGCAATTGTCAGTTAAAGCGACGCAGTGCCGAATCGCAAAAACTGTCCAGGTCCTTTACCTGCACAATGGTCCGGGGCTGAAGTGGGTAATGTTGTGGGTGGAGTGGAGTCATTGTTTATATTTGGTTGCTAACTGTATATAAAGAGCCTGAGTTTCTCATTAAAGGATCTATTCGTTTGGAAGCAGAGAACAGAGCTGTGTCTCGTTTCTGGGGGGGGGGGGGAATCCGTATGGGTCGTGTTGGCCGGATTGTGGCGTGTCGATAAGCTATCTTGGGTTCGGAATGGAATATCTTAAATGGCTTTAACCCCCCTGTCCCATTTGGGGTTCCGTTACACACACGATCGGATTTTCCATCGGAAAAAAACCCATCGGAATTCGGCTCAAGCTTGGCTTGCATGCACACGGTCACATAAAAGTTCTCTGAACTCTCGACCGTCGACAACACAGTGACGTAGAAGCCTAGAAAATTAAGTTCAATGCTTCCAAGCGTGCAAATTGTTTCCGAGCATGCAACGGAATTTCTACAGACGATCGGAATTTCCGATCCGATTTTTTCCAGTTGGAAAATTTGAGAACCAGCTCTGCTGATTGAAAATTCCCAACTGCAAAAGTCCGATGGAGCGCCTACACACGGTCGGAATTTCAAACCAAAAGCTCACATCGGAAATTTCCGGGGCATAAGACCACCTTTCACTAATTGCTTGTGGCTTCTTATGCAAGTTAGTCCCCAGGGGGGAACCGGAACTGTCTAAGGTGGTCATTGTCATGATCATAGGAATAGCTCTACTGTCTAATGCCAAGTACACACTGTAACAGAGACACTGTGCCTCCGTGCGCCCCCCCCACCTCCCCCGCCGCGCGATCATGGCGGGCCCCGCGACCGCTGGTAATGGAGGCCGTGGCTTTGCAGCCTTCTAGGCCGCACAGCCGCGGCCTCAATTACCGACAGGCGCCAGGTCATAATTTCTTGTTACGATTGCGACCTGGCGCCCGGATTTTGTCGAGCCCTGAGCAAGGGCCTTATTTATAACTGAGAACCCGTTGGCAGTGCCAATCTTGTCTTCTCTTCAGGAGGCCCATTGCCCGCTGCAAACCAACCGCTGACTCTTTCTTTCTTCTCTTCCGCAGGATTCCCGTGGTGACCATGTAACCGCACCGTAACCAGAACCAATCTGTAGGCGGACAGCTGTGTCGGACTCTGGGTGAAAAAAATAAAATAACCTAGTGGAAGGTGTTGAGAGGGGGGGAGGGGGGCACCGCATTTCTGAAGCCTCTGCACCCCCCCAAAAAAAAATGACAGTTTTGAGGACCCAGCCATTCACGGACAACAGCCAAGTGAAGACGACCTCGGAGAGACAGGAGTGGCCCTTCGGTCTAGGGCTGTATGAGTGTGTACATATAACCTATTACATGTATGTATGCATGGGGCACACGTGTCACCGGGGCCGCCCGTGGAGGAGGAGGAGGAGCCTGCGAAGCCCCGAGGCCTTGTAATAGAATAATTATGTAATAATATTGTTCTCTATGACTGCATGTGTGACTGTTACCACGTGACCTCACCTCACTAAGGGCTTAACCCCCGACGTCCCATGTTGTGACTGATCCGAGTGTATATACACCGAGAGATATATATATATATACAGTATCTGCTCTTCTGAGTTTTACCGGCAGTTTTATTTTTAATAAAATAATTTTGAGTGTAAGAGATGAAGGAAGGGAGACGTCAGTGATTGTGCGATTCTCGGCGTTCACATTAACAGACACCACTGCCAGCTGCTTGCCTGCGCCGGCGAATCGCCCGCTGGGTCTTCGTCATCCGACTCCCACAGATCTTCTCCTGGAACACAGAGAACAGGCAGTGACGGTCACACGACGGAGGTCAGAGGAGAATACAAAAAGATATCACTATGGCAACCGTTTGGGGGAGGGCCTTCTTTTGTTCCACTATGACGTCACCACACCGAGTCCGATGACAGCCAATCACAGGGAGGGAACACAAGCCGGCTATCCGCTTCTTCTTTCCTCACACTGACAGCCGAGAGGGGAGGAGAGGAGGAGAGAGGAGGAGAGAGGAGGGGAGAGGAGGGGAGAGGAGGGGAGAGGAGAGAGGAGAAGGGGAGAGGAGGAGAGAGGAGAAGGGGAGAGGAGGAGAGAGGAGGAGGGGAGAGGAGGAGAGAGGAGAAGGGGAGAGGAGGAGAGAGGAGGAGGGGAGAGGAGGAGAGAGGAGGAGGGGAGAGGAGGAGAGAGGAGGAGAGAGGAGGGGAGAGGAGGGGAGAGGAGGGGAGAGGAGGGGAGAGGGAGGGGAGGGGAGGGGAGGAGAGGAGGAGAAAGGAGGAGAAAGGAGGAGAAAGGAGGAGAAGAGGAGAGAGGGGAGGAGAGGGGAGGGAGAGGGGAGGGGAGGGGAGGAGAGGGGAGGGGAGGGAGGGGAGGGGGAGGGGAGGGGAGGGGAGGAGGAGGGGAGGGGGAGAGGAGGAGAGAGGAGGAGAGGAGAGGGGAGGAGAGGAGACGGGAGGGGAGGGGAGGAGAGAGGAGGAGAGGAGAGGGGAGGAGAGGAGACGGGAGGGGAGGGGAGGAGACGGGAGGGGAGGGGAGGAGAGAAGAGCTGATAACTGGCTTGTGTAAAGGGACATTGCCACTGATAATCACTGCAGTCCCAACAGTGCTGCCAATCAGTGCTCTAAAAAATCTGCCCACCAGTGCTGCCAATTAATGTCCACCTGTGTTGCCAATCAGTGCTCTTAAAAAGCTGCCAACCAGTGCCAATCAGTGCTGCCAATTAATGTCAACCAGTGCTGCCAACCAGTGCCCACCAGTGCTGCCAACCAGTGCCCACCAGTGCTGTCAATCAGTGCTTTAAAAAAATCTGCCAACCAGTGCTGTCAATTAATGTCCATCAGTGCTGCCAATTAATGTCCACCAGTGCTGCCAATCAAAGCTCTTAAAAAGCTGCCAACCAATGCCAATCAGTGCTGCCAATTAATGTCCACCAGTGCTGCCAACCAGTGCCCACCACTGCTGCCAATGTCCACCAGTGCTGCCAACCAGTGCCTAGGCTGGACCGGCTAAGTGACTACAGCCGATAGTGGATTTTAGCCCGCAGTCGGCTGAAAACGTGTCACAGGAGTGCAGAATGAACTAAACTGATGTGACCTGCAGGAGAAGTCCAGCTTTCCCCGCACTTCTCCTTTAAATCTAGACAGAGCTACACTGAGAGATATTCGGATACAGAGAGAGACCAGAACCTCGGAGGAGACGCCCCTCCCCACCCACAGAGAGAAACACTCCCCCCCCCACCCAGACCACTCCCAGCGCTTTACCTTCATCCTCCTCCGACTCGCTATCTGAAGCCGGACGCAGGAAATCGGCACAGAACTCGACCCGAACTGCGGACCTACAATAAGAGAGAAGGCGGAGTTCATGAAAAAAGGGCGGAGTCAGGAACACAAAGCAATCTATGAAAGGGGGTTGTGTGAATCCAAAGCACAGTACAGGGGAACCTCGGATTGCGAGTAACGCGTTTCGCAATACGAGCGCTGTGTGTTTGAAGAAATCCCAACTCGGTCTGCGAGTGTTGTCTCAGGATTCAAGCCAAAGCGGTGTGCAGTACCGTGTTTGGCCTGAGGTTGGGGGGCGCAGGAGCCGAGCGGAGCAGTTCAGAAACGATCGGAAAGACTCGGAAATACTCAGTTCCCAAGCCTTTCTGATGTTTGATAAGGTCAGCTGAGCTGTCCTCTGGCTTTTTCGTGAGTTCCTGAGGCTCTCTGGCGCCCCCCCTACCTCTGGCCACATGCGGTATTGCACGTCATTGAAGTCAATGTGGAACAAATTATTTTCCTTTCCATTGACTTCTATGGGGAAACTCGCTTTGATATACAAGTGCTTTGGATTACGAGCTTCTCCTGGAACGGATTATCCTCGTTATATAGAATATTACTTTGCCTCCAAAAATAATCTTCACCTTCCATACGAGACTCATCACCGGCACATGATCTCCCCTCCCCCGGGACCGCCATGACAGGCCGAGAACTCGCCATTATTACCAAGCGACGCGGGGCGCTGACCTGCGAGATTTATACAGAACTGTGCAAAAGTTTTAGGCAGGTGTGAAAAACTGAAATGCAAATCAATATTTGGGGTGCCCCTCCCCCCATTGCCTTCTTCTGGGTAGACTTACACACAGTCGGTGAAGAAGATCTGTGCTTAGTTCTCCAAGATGTACCTAGAACCACCTACCCGCCATAGAACCACCTACCCGCCATAGAACAACCCATCGCCATAGAACCACCCACCATAGAACCACCCACCCGCCATAGAACAACCCATCGCCATAGAACCACCCACCATAGAACCACCCACCCGCCATAGAACCACCCACCCGCCATAGAACAACCCATCGCCATAGAACCACCCACCCGCCATAGAACCACCCACCCGCCATAGAACCACCCACCCGCCATAGAACCACCCACCCGCCATAGAACCACCCACCCGCCATAGAACCACCCACCCGCCATAGAACCACCCACCCGCCATAGAACCACCCACCCGCCATAGAACCACCCACCCGCCATAGAACCACCCACCCGCCATAGAACCACCCACCCGCCATAGAACCAACCCACCCGCCATAGAACCAACCCACCCGCCATAGAACCACCCACCCGCCATAGAACCACCCACCCGCCATAGAACAACCCACCCGCCATAGAACCACCCACCCGCCATAGAACCCGCCATAGAACACCCACCCGCCATAGAACAACCCACCCGCCATAGAACAACCACCCGCCATAGAACCACCCACCCGCCATAGAACAACCCACCCGCCATAGAACAACCCACCCGCCATAGAACCACCCACCCGCCATAGAACCACCCACCCGCCATAGAACCACCCACCCGCCATAGAACCACCCACCCGCCATAGAACCACCCACCCGCCATAGAACCACCCACCCGCCATAGAACAACCCACCCGCCATAGAACCACCCACCCGCCATAGAACCACCACCCGCCATAGAACCACCCACCCGCCATAGAACAACCCACCCGCCATAGAACAACCCACCCGCCATAGAACAACCCACCCGCCATAGAACAACCCACCCGCCATAGAACCACCTACCCGCCATAGAACAACCCACCCGCCATAGAACAACCCACCATAGAACAACCCACCCGCCATAGAACCACCTACCCGCCATAGAACCACCCACCATAGAACCACCCACCCGCCATAGAACCACCCACCCGCCATAGAACCACCTACCCGCCATAGAACCACCCACCATAGAACCACCCACCCGCCATAGAACCACCCACCCGCCATAGAACCACCCACCCGCCATAGAACCACCCACCCGCCATAGAACCACCTACCCGCCATAGAACAACCCACCCGCCATAGAACCACCCACCCGCCATAGAACCACCCACCCGCCATAGAACCACCTACCCGCCATAGAACCACCCACCCGCCATAAAACCACCTACCCGCCATAAAACCACCTACCCGCCATAGAACCACCTACCCGCCATAAAACAACCTACCCGCCATAGAACCACCTACCCGCCATAGAACCACCTACCCGCCATAGAACAACCCACCCGCCATAGAACCACCCACCCGCCATAGAACAACCCATCGCCATAGAACAACCCATCGCCATAGAACCACCTACCCGCCATAGAACAACCCATCGCCATAGAACAACCCATCGCCATAGAACCACCCACCCGCCATAGAACAACCCATCGCCATAGAACCACCCACCCGCCATAGAACAACCCATCGCCATAGAACCACCTACCCGCCATAGAACCACCCACCCGCCATAGAACCACCCACCCGCCATAGAACCACCCACCCACCATAGAACCACCCACCCGCCATAGAACAACCCACCCGCCATAGAACCACCCACCCGCCATAGAACAACCCACCATAGAACCACCCACCCGCCATAGAACCACCTACCCGCCATAGAACCACCCACCCGCCATAGAACCACCCACCCGCCATAGAACAACCCACCATAGAACCACCTACCCGCCATAGAACCACCCACCCGCCATAGAACCACCCACCCGCCATAGAACAACCCGCCATAGAACAACCCACCCGCCATAGAACAACCCACCCGCCATAGAACCACCCACCCGCCATAGAACCACCCACCCGCCATAGAACCACCCACCCGCCAAAAAACCACCCACCCGCCATAGAACAACCCACCCGCCATAGAACAACCCACCCGCCATAGAACCACCCACCCGCCATAGAACAACCCACCATAGAACCACCCACCCGCCATAGAACCACCTACCCGCCAAAGAACCACCCACCCGCCATAGAACCACCCACCCGCCATAGAACAACCTACCCGCCATAGAACAACCCACCCGCCATAGAACAACCTACCCGCCATAGAACAACCTACCCACCATAGAACAACCCACCCGCCATAGAACCACCCACCCGCCATAGAACAACCCACCATAGAACCACCCACCCGCCATAGAACCACCCACCCGCCATAGAACCACCCACCCGCCATAGAACCACCCACCCGCCATAGAACCACCCACCCGCCATAGAACAACCCAAGTCTACCCAGAAGAATTGATGGCGGTTTGAAGGCAAAGTACTGATTTGATTTGGATTTCTCTTCATTTACTTTCCATTTTGATTGATAAAAATGTACTATTAACACTTCGATTTCTGAAAGCGTTCTTCATGTACAGCATCATTTTTACACCTGCCTAAAACTTTTGCACAGCACTGTATATTATCCTCTAGAAAGAAACCACCAAAGATAAGAGAATACGGTATATTTCTTCTGTGTTTGTAGGTCTTTGAGCACCTCGGCCCCGCGCTATAATCGAATGACGGGTGCAGAACGGACCTTAATTACCGGGAGGGCATCAACAGACGTCCCCCCTTCATGAGCTGCCTGTGCGCCCCCTGCAGGGCGCTCTGTGATCAGCGGCTTTATGAGATTCGGCTGATTATAGATCGGAATGAGAGGTCGGATCGGCCCCTGACTCTGATCAGCCGAGTCGCATTGACAGCTGCAGCCACTCTCCACTCGTTGTCCCCGCGAGACATGCCGTGATCGCTTGTAAACCTGGCACTAGAATTTTCGTGCTTTACTTGTGAGTAATTTCTTTTAGGGCCCCCCTTTCACACGTGCGGACCGTTCGTCCGTTTTTTTCATATACGTCCGTTTACGGACTGCAATGCTCCCCTATGGGACCGCGGACGTTAGCGGGTGAGCATCTGCTAACTCCGTAAAGCTCCGCCTCCGTAAAGCTCCGCTTTTTCGGATGGAAGAAAATCCTATTTTTCTTCCGTCTGGCGGATCGGATGAATACCGACACGCGGTCCGTATTCATCCGATTCCCCATAGGGGAGAGCGGAGGAAAGACAGGGCGGTCCCTGCACATTGTGCGAGGACCGCCCTGTCAGCCCAGCGGGGATTTTACAGAGGAATCCCCGCTGAGAAAACGGGCATACGGAGCGGATCAATACGGAGCGGATCAATACGGAGCGGATCAATACGGAGTGAAAGGGCCCTTAGACTTCATTCTTATCGGTACACACGGAGAGCACTATGCATATTTTTTTGCTCTTGCATGGCACAACAAGTTTATCCAAGAACCACCGACTGCGAGATCTGAGACACGATTGAGAGATCTGGTACTGGGATTGGAGTTTGAGATCAGATGGGAATCATTAGATTCCCTAATATCCCAAGAACTGCCTTTTTGGGTATCTTAGGCAATCCGATGATTCCCATCTAATATAGAGCCATACCTCCCTACTTTTCATCTTCAGAATTAGCATACCTCCCCGAGGGGGGGGGGGGGGTGCCGCGGCTCAGAGTTGTTGAGCAGGGGGGTTCTGTGGTTCGCAGTTGTTGATGGGGGGGGGAGCTGTATCCTGGCCTAGGCCAACAAGGCCCAGGCCTAGGGCAGCACTTTGCAGGGGGGCAGCACAAAAAGAGTCCCCGCCGGCTTGCGCTACACCCCGCCGGCATTCCGCAACTGGACCACAAACCTTCCTCACTGTGCTGTATGTTTCTGCTGCACCATCTACTTAAAGTAGAACTATAGGCAACACTTTTACCATCCCTGTCCCATTGCGAAGATTTCCCTTCACTTCCTGCTTTATGGGCAACCAGGAAGTAAGAGGAAATCCAAGTAAATTAAGGGAATCCACTGCCCCCCCCCCTCCCCGAGGGCCTCAGAACTAGTGTCCTCACTCGAAAATTTCAGGGCGGGTCTTAAACAACACAGGGTGTGGCCGTAACAGGAAGGGGTGGGTCATATTTAAATTAGGCGGTGCACGAGTTTAGTCAGGCGTAGGGAAGCACAAAACCTAAATACACCTCTGGTGGGGGGGTTCCGCAGCAGATCGGAGTTGTTGAGCGGGGGGGGGGGGGGTGTGGGTTTACCGCGAATCGCGGGATTTATCACGGGGGTGCTGCGGAATGGCGGGACTTTCGCTGTGAACGCGGGACCGTGGGATTTACCGCAAATCGCGGGACAATCCCGCAAAATCCGGGACAGTTGGGAGGTATGTAGACCCAGGGCAGAGGGGATAAAAGAGTTTGGCCCGGATTCACAAAGCACTTGTATCTCTAGATACGCCGCGTAAGTACAAATATGCGCCGTCGTATCTGTGCGCCGGACCCACAAACTAAGATACGCCTAAAAACAGACTTCATCCCACCGACCTAACTTGCCTACGCCGGCGTAAAGTGGACGCATAGTTACGCCGGACGCATGTGGAGCTTCCATTGATTTTCGATTCAAATATGCAAATGAGTACTTGTGCCCGGCGCATGATTTAAGCGGTTTGTGTAAGTTTTACATTCGGCGTAAAGTTATTCCCCATAGATGAGGCGCAACCCATGCAAAGGTCTGGACCAGGGAACACAAGCCTACGTATTGTACGTTGGACGTCTGTGAATACGGGCCGACGTGGGTGTGGCTGGGCGTAGGTTACGTTCACGGCGTACACATCGATCCGGCGTATCCTAGGCAGTTGTTCCGACATGCGCACGGGGATACGCTTAGAGGATACGCAGTTCATTTTAAGTACTTGTCTGGCGCCCGGCCCATCATTTGCATGGGGTCACGCTTCATTAGCCTGGATCACGCCCACTTACGCCTACGAAATATACGCCATGCTGGGCAGAGTTGGGAGCATTTGCTTTGTGAATTCCATGCTTGCCTCTCCACGCTGCGCCGGCGTAGCGTAAAAGAGATACGCTACGGCGGCATAAATATGCGCCAATGTCTGTGAATCCGGGTCTTTATGTCCACCCAGAAGTGGTGAACCACCATTGGGGGTGGGGCAGGTCCAAAAAACATTTTTCTGGGGCTGTCAATGCTAAATCTGTTCCCTAATAAAACGATCGGCCGCCATATGTGAAAGTAAATAAAGACTTGAAGAAGACGGGAAGAAGGGAGGACTTACTCATCTGCTGCGGCTCCTTTTGGTAGCTCCTCCCATATCAGCAATTCTCTGCCCCCCGTCACCCAGCGGCAGAGCCCATCGGGGGTGCGGGAGACGGCGAGACACAGAAGGCGGGCGACGTCCGGGTGGGACAGTGTGCTCAGGTACTGCCCCGTTTTTACATCTCGCACTAAAAAAAAAAGAAGAAATCAAATTGAATTGGGTCACATGAACCACCAATCAGAAATAACGACATGAAATACAAATATTCATTATGTGGAATTACAGAGCGGGTAACAGCGATTATACAATTATTCGTTTTCCTGCTGTCAGTTTGTAACTTCTTTATATATCTGATGGGAACCTTTGCTGAGGGAAATATGGAGGCTGATATAGGCGACTAACAAAACAAACGGCCCCTTCCCCCAACTATAACTGGCCTTTGCAGCAAGGAGCACATGGAAGGGCGACGCATGCAAAACAAAAAATAGAAAAATTCCCATCTCAACGTACCAACCAGCCTGCAAGCAACCAAATGATCCTGTCTAAAGGCGCCGTACACACGGCCGAGAACCCCGACGGGCAGAACACATCGTTCCGCCCGTCGAGGTTCTCTGCCGGCCGTCAGATTCGGCGACCCGCCCGTCGGGAATGGCAACCAGTCATTTATCCCGAGGGGCCGTCGAGCAAATAGAGAACATGCTCTCTAATTCGGCTCAACGGCATTCCCGACGGGATGCTCGCCGAGAGCGTACACACGGCCGAGGTTCTCGGCAGAATGCGGCTCCCAGCGAGGTTCTCGATGGTTTCTGCCGAGAACCTCGGCTGTGTGTACGCCGCCTAACAGTATGTGCAGAAAACAGGGGTTTCGTTTTTTCATTTCTCCCCCCCCCTTTCAGCTGCTTTAGTGAAATCTATACAGCAGTGATCGGCGCTTGTAACTCCCCCCAAAGCAGCACCGATCACCACTGACTGTATCCTCCTCCAGTTCCCCCATCCATGATGCTCTGTGGGAGCAACACTCCCCCTCCGTGTTGCTGCTCTCCTCCTCCACGCTCGGTGTCCCCCCTCAGCGTTGCTGCTCTCCTCCTCCACGCTCGGTGTCCCCCCTCCATGTTGCTGCTCTCCTCCTCTACGCTCGGTGTCCCCCCTCCGTTTTGCTGCTCTCCCCCTCCGCGCTCGGTGTCCCCCCTCCGTTTTGCTGCTCTCCCCCCTGCGCTCGGTGTCCCCCCTCCGTGTTGCTGCTCTCTCCCCCGCGCTCGGTGTACCCCCTCCGTGTTGCTGCTCTCCTCCTCCACGCACGGTGTCCGCCCTCCGTGTTGCTGCTCTCCTCCTCCACGCTCGGTGTCCCCCCTCAGTGTTGCTGCTCTCCTCCTCCACGCTCGGTGTCCCCCCTCCGTGTTGCTGCTCTTCCCCTCTGTGTTGCTGCTCTCCCCCTCCGCACTCTGAGTCCCCCCTCCGTGTTTCTGCTCTCCCCCCTGCGCTCGTTGTCCCCCCTCCGTGTTGCTGCTCTCCCCCTCCGCGCTCGGTGTCCCCCCTCCGTGTTGCTGCTCTCCCCCTCCGCGCTCGGTGTCCCCCCTCCGTGTTGCTGCTCTCCCCCCCCCCGCGCTCGGTGTACCCCCTCCGTGTTGCTGCTCTCCTCCTCTACGCTCGGTGTCCCCCCTCCGTGTTGCTGCTCTTCCCCTCCGTGTTGCTGCTCTCCCCCTCCGCGCTCGGTGTCCCCCCTCCGTGTTTCTGCTCTCCCCCCTGTGCTCGGTGTCCCCCCTCCGTGTCGCTGCTCTCCCCCTCCGCGCTCGGTGTCCCCCCTCCGTGTTGCTGCTCTTCCCCTCCGTGTTGCTGCTCTCCCCCTCCGCGCTCGGTGTCCCCCCTCCGTGTTTCTGCTCTCCCCCCTGCGCTCGTTGTCCCCCCTCCGCGTTGCTGCTCTCCCCCTCCGCGCTCGGTGTCCCCCCTCCGTGTTGCTGCTCTCCCCCTCCGCGCTCGGTGTCCCCCCTCCGTGTTGCTGCTCTCCCTCCCCCCCCCGCGCTCGGTGTACCCCCTCCGTGTTGCTGCTCTCCCCCCCCCGCGCTCGGTGTACCCCCTCCGTGTTGCTGCTCTCCTCCTCTACGCTCGGTGTCCCCCCTCCGTGTTGCTGCTCTTCCCCTCCGTGTTGCTGCTCTCCCCCTCCGCGCTCGGTGTCCCCCCTCCGTGTTTCTGCTCTCCCCCCCTGCGCTCGGTGTCCCCCCTCCGTGTCGCTGCTCTCCCCCTCCGCGCTCGGTGTCCCCCCTCCATGTTGCTGCTCCCCCCCCGCGCCCGGTGTACCCCCTTCGTGTTGCTGCTCTCCTCCACGCTCGGTGTCCCCCCTCCGTGTTGCTGCTCTCCTCCTCCGCGCTCGGTGTCCCCCCTCCGCGCTCGGTGTCCCCCCTCCGTGTTGCTGCTCTCCCCCCCCCGCGCTCGGTGTACCCCCTCCGTGTTGCTGCTCTCCTCCTCTACGCTCGGTGTCCCCCCTCCGTGTTGCTGCTCTTCCCCTCCGTGTTGCTGCTCTCCCCCTCCGCGCTCGGTGTCCCCCCTCCGTGTTTCTGCTCTCCCCCCTGCGCTCGGTGTCCCCCCTCCGTGTCGCTGCTCTCCCCCTCCGCGCTCGGTGTCCCCCCTTCGTGTTGCTGCTCTTCCCCTCCGTGTTGCTGCTCTCCCCCTCCGCGCTCGGTGTCCCCCCTCCGTGTTTCTGCTCTCCCTCCTGCGCTCGTTGTCCCCCCTCCGCGTTGCTGCTCTCCCCCTCTGCGCTCGGTGTCCCCCCTCCGTGTTGCTGCTCTCCCCCTCCGCGCTCGGTGTCCCCCCTCCGTGTTGCTGCTCTCCCCCCCCCGCGCTCGGTGTACCCCCTCCGTGTTGCTGCTCTCCTCCTCTACGCTCGGTGTCCCCCCTCCGTGTTGCTGCTCTTCCCCTCCGTGTTGCTGCTCTCCCCCTCCGCGCTCGGTGTCCCCCCTCCGTGTTTCTGCTCTCCCCCCTGCGCTCGGTGTCCCCCCTCCGTGTCGCTGCTCTCCCCCTCCGCGCTCGGTGTCCCCCCTCCATGTTGCTGCTCCCCCCGCGCCCGGTGTACCCCCTTCGTGTTGCTGCTCTCCTCCACGCTCGGTGTCCCCCCTCCGTGTTGCTGCTCTCCTCCTCCGCGCTCGGTGTCCCCCCTCCGTGTTGCTGCTCTCCCCCTCCGCGCTCGGTGTCCCCCCTCTGTGTTGCTGCTCTCCCCCTCCGCGCTCGGTGTCTTTCTGCATTCTTCTACTCTCCAGCTTTGCACCCCCCTCCGTTCTTCTGCTCTCCCCCTCTGTGCTCCGTGTCCCCCTCCATATCCTCCTCCGCCCCCTCTGTCCTCGATCTTTCCGGATGGAGAGCAGAGGTAGGAGTTCGTGAATCTGGCTCCTACCTTTTCTGAATGAACAGTGATCATCGACTCTGTCCATTCACATAACTGAAACATTGTAACCTCCTGTGATTACAATGCTTCAGTTTATGAATGGAGAGGAGCCTCTGTCTTCTCTCCATTCATTTTCAGTGCAGCTGAGGCTGCTGAGAAAGGTACTGGGGAATCTGTGTCCTCTGTCCCTTTCTCTGTCTCAAAGGGGAGATGTCAGAGGTCTGCCAACAGGGCAAAAAAAAAAGAAGAGAATTGCAATAAATAATAAAAAAATTATTGTAAAAAATTATAAAAACTAACATAAAAAACACTCTGACACCATCCACTCCAACCCCCCCCCCCCACAAAAAGAAAGCATTGTAAAAAAAACATAACATTTTTTTAAAAATAAAAATTGTAAAAAATAAAATATATATATGATGACACATGTGCGGTCACATGACATTAAAAAAAAAGTATCGGTATTCGGTATCGGCGAGTACTTGAAAAAAAGTATCGGGACAACCCTAGTTTTTATTTGTAACATCACAAAAGCATTAACAGGAAATAATGACTCGAGCAGCCAATCACTTCCTCCATGGGAAATGACATAACAGGAAGTCCTTCCAACAGGATGAGTTAATACAAACAACTAATTAATAATGGCCAAAGGAGTCTTACGGGCGTGTCTGAGCAGAAAGGGGGTGCAATCATGTTTTTCCTGTCCCCTGTACCTGGAAGATAAACAAAAGAAGCCGCATGTATTTCAAACATGGACTCCGTCTCTGACCATAACAACTCAAAGACTCATATTTCCGCTGATAGGAATCCTTGTTCCAGAGAACAACACATACCCGGATTATACTACCGCTCCTGTGGATGGGAGGCTATCTGCAGGTGTGTGCGCTACGAATCTCGACATGTGCTGATCAGACACACAGCAGAGACAAGAGCGTACATCCGCCTATAACCGATAATGTCCTTGCAGGGCGAACATATCCCTTCCAATCATCTGTGCAATGCACAGGGGCCCTTTCACTGGCGGGCATACCCCCACTCTGCAAACACCTCTCCAATCCCAGGAAGTTTTCCACTACCAGACGGGACTCAACCAGCGTCAGTCCGCCCCAGTCAGCTCTTTAGAGCGGGTGGCGGGAGACCTAACACTGGGCCACACTACGACAATGCATATTAAATACATCTTCAAAATATTTCCACAACACATTTAACACATTTGCAAATACATGCGTAAGCTACAGAGCCCCGTCAGGGCACCCCAGTATTTTCTGTAGTCCTAACTCGAAATTATGAGAGCCCCCACGGGGGAAGCACATGCCAGGTGAGCTTGGAGGGAGCCGACTCCTCCCTAAGAGCACAGGGGAGAACTGGACACCCAGTACATAGCACAATGGCAGCAAAGGTGTCCAGTGTGTCCCCCCTCCCCAATATTTCAGCAGTACAAACAAATGGCCCCCACCTATAACTGGCCTTAGAAGCAAGGAGTACATGGAAGGGCAACACATGCAAAAAAGAAAAGAAATTCCAGGCTCAACTTAGCGACCAGCCAGTAAGACGCATGTATTTGCCAATGTGTGAAAACGAAACCCCTGATTTTAATGCATATTGTTAGAGAGAATAATTTGGTTGGTTGAAGGCCGGTTGGTAAGTTGAGCTGGTTTTGGTTTGCATGCGTTGCCCTTCCATGTGCTCCTTCCTGCGAAGGTCAATTATACTGCTGAACTACTTTATGGACCTTGCTTTGTGCACTGGTGGGCAGTCATATTGGAACAGGGAGGGCCCGTCCACAAACTCCTCCCACAAATTTGGGAGCATGAAATTGTCCAAAATGTCTTGGTATGCCGACGCCTTAAGGAGTTCCCTTCACTGGAACTAAGGGGCCAATCCAACCCCTGAAAAACAACCCCACGCCATAATCCCCCCTCCCCACCTCATAAATTCGCCCTCCCCCACCCATACCATAATCCCCCCTCCACCCCCATACCATAATCCCCCTCCCACCCACACCATAATCCCCCCTCCCCCACACCATAAACCATCTCTACCATTCAAAAACACTTGATATCTTCAATGTTCACCATAAGTCGGGTGTAACAGAGATAATGGAAAAAGGGAAATAACTGCGCTAAAACTTACATAGGAAAGAAAAGGGAGCTAAAACATAATAAAATGTGCTACCCCAGGTGCTGCAATCTACATGTAAACAATAAATACAAGAAATGAACATAAGAAAAAATTAAATCGCGCTACCACAAATAGAATAAAAATATAAATGACCACAAATCAATAAGTGAGTAAACACAAAATGAAGAAGGGTGACCTATGATGGCCACTGGACAATAAACGATCACCTAATGAATATTATTAATAACGAAAACATATGGTGATGAAAATAAATGTCCCTCCGCTGAATTTCCAATTAATATATAAGAGAAAAAGTCTGTGAAAAAGTAAACACCGGTGATCCTGAGTCACAACAAGTTGATAGAAGTGGTCAAAAAACAAAACAAGTGTATCCTCCACCAAGCTTATAGATTAGCCTCTTACCAGAAACCAATGATCCCTAGTGACAAAGGATCAGATACAACATATATACAGAGTTTCACTCGCGTGATGTCAGACCGTCACTCCCGGTAAGAGCTGGTAGCCAGGAACTTCCAGGCCCCTGGAAGACGATAGTTTATATCGAAACGGACGTAGGGCGAGCGACGCGCTGTTGTCACCCAGTTCCCATATGTTCCACCAGTGGACGAGTGGCTGAAGTTTTTTCTTGTGTTCCGGCCGGCACATTAATTCTTAAGGCGTCATTTCATTGCATAATTGTAAGTGCATTTTATTCCCTTTTTTAATAAATTGTATTAAGTTTAATACACTATGTGGAGCATTTGATTGTTTTTGCATGGTGGGCATCCATACTGCTGCACGTTCCTGGCTACCAGCTCTTACCGGGAGTGACGGTCTGACATCACGCGAGTGAAACTCCGTATATATGTTGTATCTGATCCTTTGTCACTAGGGATCATTGGTTTCTGGTAAGAGACTAATCTATAAGCTTGGTGGAGGATACACTTGTTTTGTTTTTTGACCACTTCTATCAACTTGTTGTGACTCAGGAGCACCGGTGTTTACTTTTTCACTGACTTTTTCTCTTATATATTAATTGGAAATTCAGCGGAGGGACATTTATTTTCATCACCATATGTTTTCGTTATTAATAATATTCATTAGGTGATCGTTTATTGTCCAGCGGCCATCATAGGTCACCCTTCTTCATTTTGTGTTTACTCACTTATTGATTTGTGGTCATTTATATTTTTATTCTATTTGTGGTAGCGCGATGTAACAGAGATAATGTTTTGCTCGCACTTTTGCCAATTTTCACCCCAATGTCTGAAAATTGGCAACATTTTAATTTGCCGCTCCAGATTCCTGTCACTCATTTTCCACCAACCCCTGTTGTTTCTTCTACTTCTCCGTAAAGAACGAGCCAACTGGTCTGTGACCCAGGAGAGTGGAAGTTAGAACATGGCAGAACACACTCCGATATGAATGGCTGTGGTGGGCTCTGATTGGCACTGTGGCGGGCTTTGATTGACAATGTGGTGGGCTCTGATTGGCACTGTGGCGGGCTCTGATTGGCAATGTGGTGGGCTCTGATTGGCACTGTGGCGGGCTTTGATTGACAATGTGGTGGGCTCTGATTGGCACTGTGGCGGGCTCTGATTGGCAATGTGGTGGGCTCTGATTGGCACTGTGGCGGGCTTTGATTGACAATGTGGTGGGCTCTGATTGGCACTGTGGTGGGCTCTGATTGACAATGTAGTGGGCTCTGAGCCCACAACAGTGCCAATCAGCCCACCACATTGTCAATCAAAGCACACCACTGTGCCAATGTGGTGGGCTCTGATTAGCACCGTGGTGGGCTCTGATTGACACTGTGGTGGGCTCTGATTGACACTGTGGTAGGCTCTGATTGACACTGTGGTGGGCTCTGATTGGCACTGTGGTGGGCTCTGATTGGCACTGTGGTGGGCCCTTGCAGGCTTTTTTATTGGGGCACTGCTGGGCACCGATTGGTAGCTCATTTGCACATCTGATGGGGCTGTGCTGATAATCAATGTGCCGATTATCAGCACAGACCCCCCCTCTGACAGGGAGAGATGTCGATTGGCTCTCCCTGTCAGCGCGATCCGAGGAATGCCATTTACCGGCACTTCCTGGTTCACACGATGATCAGCTGCGATTGGTCACAGCTGATCACATGGTAAGAAGCCTCTGTCAAACGCCCCATCAAGACGATCGATCCATGTCTATGGAGCTGGATTTGTACAGGGGGGGGGGGGGCACAATCATGCTGGAGATCGATCCAGGTCTATGAAGCTGGATTTGTACGGGGGGGGGGGGCACAATCATGCTGGAGATCGATCCAGGTCTATGAAGCTGGATTTGTACGGGGGGGGGGGCACAATCATGCTGGAGATCGATCCATGTCTATGAAGCTGGATTTGTATGGGGGGGGGCACAATCATGCTGGAACAGAACATGTTCTGCGAGGTCTCCACCGGATCAGATTACATCTCTCTCCCCCTAACCCCCGAAAAGTGATGAATAAAGTATAATTTGTTACAGATTGTTACACACAACACATATTTGCCCCGTGTAGAATTATTTTATTGTATTATTTCTCTTTCTTAGTAGCCATGCTCAACACCACCCTCTGATCCCCCTGAGGAAGCTGCACCTGCGAAACACGTTGGGGGGTTTATCATCACCTCCCCTCCTTATGCTGCACATTATAATTGTGGAATATTCACCTTATTTACTACTGTGATTGATAGACAAGGGGTGATGATAGGATACAGTCCACTTCTCATGTATTTTAGGGGAGCACTTCCCCAGAAACTTTTTAATAATAAAAATTGT